>OMLC01056013.1:0-19321 GCA_900302585.1 Regalecus glesne
TGCAAGCCTTCAGGGAAACCGTGAATGGAGGGGAGAGTGCTCAACAAATAAGGAGCAAAATAATTCAGAAATCCCATTGATTTTATAAAAACCATTCTTTGTCAGTACAAGCCTATGTCATGCTTCACATAATCATCACCTCCTCCAAGTGAGCCTAATCATGCAAAACATTCAGATGTGTGTGCGTGTGTGGGGGGGTGTATTTCCATCATGTTATGTACTCTGTGTGCAATTATGTAAAAAAAATAATTCTAATATAGAAACATTTATATATGTACGTCCGAGATTGAAAGAAATCACTTGAATTGCTGGATTATTTTATATTATATATCTTGTAATTCCATTATAATTATGTTTCCTCTGAGTGTTGTTATGCTGTAAATTGGTTTTATTCTGCATACACAGCATCCATTGCATATCTTTCCGTCTTGGGAGAGAGATCCCTACTCTGTTGCTCTCCCTGAGGTTTATTCCTGTTAATTATGTTTTTTCAGGAATTGTTCCTCATCCAACACAAGGGTCTAAGGACAACATGCTGTATTATGATATTGTACTGAGACAAATTGTAAATTTGTGATAATGGGCTCTACAAAAAAAAGACCTGACTTGACTTTACATATACATAAATTTATATACTTGGAGAAACACAAGCCAAGGGCCATTAATTTCCCTTTTATTGTAAGAATGGCACACATCTCTACGGCCACTCTTTTCAAAACTCAGCATCTCACCCCAAAAACGATCTAGATGAATAAAGAGCTTTACTGGTAAGAAGAAGAACATATAGTTTTGATTTTGGAGTGAAATTTCCCTTTAAAGCAGTTTGGCCGAGTCTTTTGACGTAAAATTTATTTGTTTCTATTGTTCACATTCAACATTGTTTTGAGTGCATGAACATTTCCCTCCAGTAGGAAAAACAAATCAGCTTGTTGGGAGCCGTAACTCAAACTGCTCAAAGGCTGTCTACGGTAGCTCATCATGGGAGCTTCTACGCGTTCCAAGTGTGACTTTCTGTTTTATTATTATTAATGTTATTTTGGCTGACTTCAATTTTTTGCCATGGGGAAATTTTAAAATCAGGTGGGGGGTGGGGTTCAGGTTAAACTATAACCCTCAAGCTTGGAGAGCCTGAGACAAAGTCAAGTGAATAGAAAGCAAAGTATGTATATTTTAGGCTGGATTTGACAATAATTGTAATAGCATATTGAATGTAATCAGATGAATAGACACATGAGAATGCAATTGATAGATTCACAGAGTTCCGTACATAGATAGCAATGGAATGTATTGTCTCTGCATTAATCTTGTATATCTCATATTCACCCTTCTCAATATTACGCTGTGAAGTCAAAAAGTACAGACGTATTTTAAAGCCATCGTCAGCAGCAAATGAATGACAGAGAAGCAGGGGTAATCTAATCAAATCAGCCCACATGGTTCTGAAAGCATTCTTCCCTTATTCATCCTCAATGAGAGTAAATGAAGAATCTGAGACTGGTACTTGTACCATACAGTGGAATAGTGTGGGTGGGGCCACACCGGCAGTTGCCCTGGATGCAAAATTCTTCATCCATCCATTCATCGTCAACCGCTTATCCGGAATCGGGTCACAGGGGAACTGGAGCCTATCTCTGTACTCGCTAGGTGAGAGACAGGGTACACCCTGTATAGGTCGCCAGTCTATCCCAGGACAGAGCAGTTAGGGGAACAGTGTCTTGCTCAAGGACATCTCGACACGCTTCTCTGCAGGTACTGGGATCGAACATGCAACCTTCCGATTGCCAGGCGACCGCTCCACCCACTGAGCCCTAATGCAAAAATCTTAGGGGTACAAAATGTCCTCCAAAATAAGTAATAATAATAATAAATAAAACTTTGTAGTAATAAATAATGATTAGTGCTAATCAATAAAAGTAGTAATAATAAATAAGAAGAAATAATAAATTAACAACATTAACATATTCCAAAATTTTACACAACTTTTGAGCATGACAGGGCAAATAAACATTGCCAAATAACATTTTACAGTATTTTAGAGGGCACTATACATGCTTTGCCATGGGCGCTGACAACCCATGGTACCATACTGGTACCGTATACAGACAAAGTAGCCTAATGTGCACAGGCAAATTTTCCTTTTGGGGCCTTAGTTGTAGAATATGCATATTTTTTATCATTATTCTGATAGTGCCAATTAAGCACGTTTAAAAACACCATATCCTACAACAGTTCAACAAAGCATGTTGTTTTGCATCAAATACAAAGAAGCTGTGAAGTACATTTGCGCATTAAGAGTATTAAGAGTATTTCTGACATTGAAGATCAGGGCCAGTGTGAAGGGCAGCTGCCAACGCTGGAACCTTTGTGACAGTTGTAAATGACTGGTCCCATTGGCTCCTTGTAGTAATTATCTAAATGGGCTCATTCAAAACCTCTTCATTGTGGAATCAGTTAATTAATTAGCTGTTTCACTGACAGGATAATGTTGAGAGCATGCTAAATAGATTAGTCTGGAACTTGATTTATTGTTGCAAGGCACCCCCACCCAACTCTGTTTATCACCCCCTTCTCAACCTCCCCCATCTTTCTAATTCCAGCCAGTCTCTGTCTGTAGTGTCTGCCCCCCTCTGTTTTCCTCTTGTCTTTGTAGCATCTATAAAAGCCACCCACCTATTCACCACCTAGCTGCAACATTGGTTAGCTGATAAGGTAAACAAAATTTGGAGCTGTGAGGAGAATAATGTGTATTGGGAATGTGTTGATGTTCCATATTACATGGGATAAAAAACAATGTATCACAGTGAAAACATATATGTGGCTTTACAAACACTCCATTTTTAGAAGGGTTTCTACTTAGATGTCTACTAATGTTGATTTGTACAGAGCCACAAAAAGGTTATTTAACACATATAACACATTTATTTGTATTGGTTCATTTACTCTGTGTTCTATCATAACCACCCAAATGTTGGTTTTGATAATGCGTTATGGAAACTTTGTCTTTAGGATAGTGTGTCACAGACCTTGGACGTATAAATAGAAAATACACACTCAAAAGAACGTCCTGGATTATTTCATTCATAGAATGTGGGCTTTGGGAACCAGATGCTGTGGGTTTGAGGCCACCGTGGGTCATCCAGCCTTAATCCTCCGTGCCCGCCCTCGGATGGACTGGCGACCTGTCCGGGGTGTTTCTGTGCCTTTTGCCCATGAAGTACTGAGATAGGCACCAGCAGATCTGCAACCCAACTTCGATAAGTGGTTGACTATGATATGACAAGTGTGATGTGCCAATATCCTTCTGGAAATAATTCATCTGTGGCTATATGCCATTTGTCTTGTGTGTGGCTTTTTAAAGTGAGAAAATGAGAAAAGTTGAATTTGGTTGAATCCCTTGACACAATTTGGGGTAGTGCGTACCCTTCAGAATTTGTTGGCTGGACTTGCAATATTCAGAAGTAGGTGTGGCCAAAGTCTCATGACTGATAACTGAGAGGCTGCCAATTAAAATGTACCTGTTGGGAAAATCTACATAGGAAAAGTATATAATTACTCCTGCATATCTTCCCCCTAAGAACTGCTGTTGACACGCCCTTAAGCCAGGCTCTTAGCCTCCAATACTCCTTGTTAGCTAATAATTTTCAGACTTCCATGCTTCTCACCTGCCTGGTGTAAATTGGTCATATATATAAACCTATTTATGATTCACAATTCTTCAAAGAAGCCATGAAAGGAGGGACAAATGCTCAACAAATAGGGGGGGAAATTATCCACTATGTCAGGTGATTCTTTTCAATCCTGTACAGTGCAAGCCTGTTTTATGCAATAATCAGTTGCCCAGTGAGCTTTCATGTTTTATGACATATTACATACTTAACATACTCAACATCTAGTCGGGCAGGGGATAGAGTGGTTAGAGTATACATACTAAGCCTGTGATGTTAGGTATTTATAATTACAAAGTAGATGTTTCTTGCTGTGCCCACAGCCACTGGCCAATTTGTTTCAACTATTTAACATCAATAGAAGACTTAGAAATTCACCATCAAGTGAATCCAAGCACCCCACCCAACACACAGCAGGAAGCCTTACAAAAGAGTGTCTTAACTTTTAAAATGGATTATAATCCACCACCAAATTCTAACAACTAGCAAAGAAATAAAAGCAGCAGAAAACAATACATTACTAGATATGATGCAGCCCACCATTTGGTAGCACCATGGCCACAAACACCAGAAAGCTTTTTTTTAAACTTTTACTTATGTAAAAGTGAAAAATAAATCTTTCACCCCAGAGCACCTATAAAAAATATTAAACAGAAGTAGCATCAAATTAGTTACAGTTGTATGACAAATATCCATCAATTAATACCATCCCATAACACGGCATTATGATCAAACCACAGACTTCCTCAAGGCAACCAGGCAACCCCCGCTGCAACTGCAGTCTGACTGAATTTTGCCCACTTGAAGGAAAATGCCAAATAGAAGGGATCATCTACCAAGCAACATTAGCAAGACAAGACATTTATAAAAATGAAACTTACACGTGCGAACAGATGGTCCATTTAAAGCTAGGTTCAATGCACATATGCGTAATTTTAGAAATGACGTAAAGAATGTAACATCAGCCATTGATTGGTGTTTGATGGCCAACATTGTTTTTTATTCAATCACCTGGAAAATCTTCTCAGAATACAAGACCTATTTTGCATGTACTAGTAAAATGCATAACCTTTGTCTGTCAGAAATATTTTCTATTTGCAAACCTAAAATGTAAACCTTAAATAATAGAAATAAATTAGCCAACAGCTGTAGATATAGAAAGAATCGTCTGCTTTGTATCTATAAATAAACAAAACCATTGATTTAGTATCTATAAATAAATAAAACCATTGATTTAGTTTGTATACACTATCTATTGTGCCCCCCCCCCGAGACGCCGAACACATAAAGTATATAACATGATGTAAAACATGGAAGTACTGAATGTATACATCCAAATGTTCTTTGTTGTTGGGCTCACTTGGCAGCTGATGATTGTGTGAAGCATGAAACAGGCTTGTACTGTACAGGATTGAAAAAAAATCACTTGACCTATTGGATTATTTTGTTCCTCATTAGTTGAGCACTCTACCCTCCATTGGTGGTTTCCTTGAAGAAGTTATAGATACGTGTGTGTGTGCGTGTGTGTGCGTGTGTGTGTGTGTTGAGAGAGGGGAAGAGAGAGAGAGAATAAATAGTAAATGGACTTGTTCGCATATAGCGCTTTTCTTGACTAGCTACCACTTAAAGCGCTTTACAATGAATGCCTCATTTACCATGCTACACGGCGGGATACAAACCCACAATGCTTGACTCCCAAGCATGCGCTTTACTGCTGTGAGAGATTAATTGATTTTGTTATTTTTATCAATACTTAAACAAGATATTAAAGATATTGCAAAACAGTAATTTACACAAGATAAACCCAGCATGGTCAGTGACGTGTGGTTCACAGAAGCCAACTCATCTCAGTACACTCCCGAATAACAAGTTTGTCATCTACAACCAAGTAAAACACATGTTTATTACACCACACATTGCAAGAAACTTGAGAGAGAAGGGGGCTGGGGCTAGGTATATGGAGACATGGAGGGAGTCTGTATAAAGAGAGTGTTATTAAAAGCCCTGGAATTACTTGATTATTCAGGAAAGAGAAGCAGAGCTTCTCTCTCCCCTGTCCTCGTCCAATCAAAGCTGGAACAGCTTCAGGCACTGCTCGGTGGGCCAAATCCTCTTGTTGCTCCACCAGGAGCATGAAAGCCAGGAGGGGAGTCTTCTTTTGTTCACATAAAGGCAACCCTAACGTGCTTTCACTGCAACAAGAAATGGGAGGGCTGTTTTAGGGGTGCTGAAAAACAGCCAACAAGAGGTGCGAATAAAATGCCCATTCATCTCCTGAGCTTTACACTAATTCCCCCGACCGTCGCCTTTTCTTTCCTTCATCTGCTTCACCACAAAACAACAAACAGCGAGAGGGAGTGAAAACACAAGGATCTTGGGGGCTTAGAGCAGACGTGTAATCCCTGCCACTTCTGACCCTCCATCGGTGTGTAAGTCCCTGACCCCACTATTGAAGGGCTGGGATGTGTGTCTAAAGGACGGATGACCCTTCCTCTCACACATTCACACGCACACGCGCATTTATGTGCACACACAAACACACACACACACAAACACACATGCTATCACCCTCAACACAGCCCTTCCCTCACACACCCAATACTCCAAGCCTTTTAAAGGGCTGAGCCAAGGAATTCAGGCTTCAGGTCACCTCTGTGGTGCTGAAAGGAGTGAGCCTGTGAGTAGTCCATAAGCAGGGCTAGGACTGATCGTGTTTCTTTTCTCCCACCATTTAATTCATCTATAGAGGCCATCTCGTTAACACGATCTTGCCTCGCTTTCTTCCAGTTCCCCTCCTCCAACAGAGACGCCCACCCCCCCTCCATCTTACTCAACTTCAAAGGTCTCCTAGCTGAGGAAGAAAGTCACCTCTCTCCTCCATTCAGCCTCTCTCCTCACTTCTCCGTCCTCACCATGGCTTTCTTTCTATCCTCTCTTTGCCTCTTCCCTGAAGCAGCTGTAGAGAAATCATCTCACTTTCTGCTGCTGCTTTGCATTTGAAAAAAGGAGTAATTAGCCAGAGGCTGCAAAAGGGGAGATGAGTTGAGTGAAGAAGGCATTGGAAGGAAAAGGAAGGAGCTAAAAATGAAAAAAAGGTTCCCTGGGTCCCTGTCAACCATTAGATTCAGACAGGTCTTTTCAGTTTACCTACTGCAGAAGGCAACCTCTACACAAGACACACTACGTGTGAGTATTATTCTCATGTTGTGGGAATGGACATGGGCATAGATGGAGCTTGGGGGACGGGGCCTGAATGCCCTTTCTGACACCACCCGGTGTATTCGAACTCATTGCCTCTGGCTTGTCAGTTCACAAAGTGAGCATGGTTGGTCACATTGAAAGCAAATGTACAGCTTATATGGTTGTGTTCAGAGTAGCAGTAGCAGTACATCTCAAGGTTTCAAGCAAAAGATTAAATTAATTTTATTCTATGTTGTTGATCTTTGTAAAAGTGTAGCCCAGCCACTGGGGATAGACAAGCTAGTGCATTCTTAGTGCTCGTTGTCAGCCCTGATGAATACAGAGGGTTGTGTCATGAAGGGTGTCTGGTGTGTAATCTTTGCCAAATCAAGCATGTGGATCATAGATTAGATTTCAATACTGGACCAATCTAGAACTAGGCGACCATCGACTGCCAACTTTAGTTTTGCTCGGCCGGATACCGTTGGAAACTGCTGTTGTTGGGTGAATGAGAAGGAGGGGGAAAGGAGAAAGTAGGCTGATATGATGGAGAGAAGGAAGGTAGCCTTACTGTGTGTACAACAGACAAGGTGAAAGGGAAGTAAGGCCAGGATCATCGGAGGTGGATTCAAACTCTTCTACTATGGTGTGGCTGGGAAGAGAAACGGGGTAGGGGTAATCCTGAAGGAAGAGTATGTCCAGATTGTGCTGGAGGTGGAGTGTTGGACACAGTCATGAATATGAAGCTTGACCAAAGGTGTGATGATGCATGTTGTCAAGACATATACCCCACAAGTTGGGTGTGTGATGGAAGAGAAAGATGATTTCCATGGTGAGTTGGATGAAGTGCTGGAGAGTGTACCCAAGGAGGAGAGAGTGATGATTGGAGTGAACTTCAACAGGCATGTTGGGGAAGGGAACAGCATTCCTCCCTATCAAGTATGTGAACATCATCATCTTTTATGAGTGGCCACTAGCCTCTAGATGGGTGTAGACCGCAGAGTCCTGGCCTGACGTGTTGGCTCTCCTATCCTGCGCCATCCTCTTAGCTAGCGTCTGTTTGGTCTCTCCGATGTACAAGTCACTGCAGTTCTCCTGGCATTCAACACTACATCACTCTGTTTGTGGCGGGGGACCCGATCCTTAGGGTGGACCAACTTTTAATGGGGTGTGTTCAGGGGTTTGAAAGCAACTGAGAAGCAATTTTTAGAAAATATGTATCTCAACTTTTCAGACACTCCCACCACATACAGAATCACTACCGGTCTGGGCCTGGGGTCCTCTTCTCCCTCCACTTGGCTGGAGCTCTGTTTGGGAGGTTGTGCTGTATGGTTTGGAGATGATTGCACGGAGGAAACAAAGGAGTCAGAACCAAAGGTGCCAGAGTTGAAGATGCTAAGATTCGCTGGGAGTGACAAAGATCGACAGGATTAGCAACAAGTCCATTTGACAGACAGCTCAGGTTGGATGATTTGGACACAAAACAAGAAAGGAAAGACATTTTATTTGGTCATTGTATTCCTACAATGGAATTCATCCTCTGCTTTCAACCCATCTGATCGGTGTGGTGGGCAACTGCAGCACCCGGGGAGCAGTTAGCAGTTCAGGGTCTTGGTCAAGGACCCTTCAACACACCTTCTGAATGAACTCGGGATCAAACCAAGGACCTTCCAATTACTAGCTAATCTACTGTACCTCCAGATTCATGCCAATCCCTGCGCAGATGAGAGACTAGATTGAGATGCTGGTATACTGAGAGAAGGATGCTGAATATGGAGCTGCCAGACAAGAGGAGAAGAGGAAGACCGAAGAGGAGGTTTATTATGTGGTGACGGAGGACATGCAGGTGGCTGGTGTGACAGAGGAAGATGTAGATGACAGGGAGAGATGGAGATGATGATCTGCTGTGATGACTCCTAATGTGAGCTGCCACAAGAAAAAGGGGAGGAAGAAGAAGATATGAGATAAAGACAAGATAAATATATCTAATAAAACGTTTGTGTGTGTGTATACATGCACATTAAAAAGCAATGGGTCAGTAGTTGGTTGTGTATAGATGTGAAGAAGTTAGTGTGTACAGCCAGCTGTGGCCTGCAGGGTGTAATTACATCAGATATTTTATACGTTTTGTTATTTCATAGAACCAAAATCCAAAACATGATCAGATTATCGCTGTTAGGGAGAATACAGTAAGAACTCTGCCCCCAACGTCTTGAACACATAAAATGAAGAATGGCTTATCATTGTTATCTTGTTTGAGTGTATTTGTTTTCAGGATGTGATGCCATCCCCATTGTGTCATTTCAATGCATTCACCGTGTCACTGTTTATAGCCACAAGGCAGAGATAGGCCCCAGCATATCTAAGGTGCAATATAATCCTGTAATATGCAGAATAGTAAGGAAAAATCATTCTTCCCTCCTGCCCATTGGGTCTTAAACCCCTGATGAGACTGATAGGGCTCCAGCGTTATCTCCGCCAAACAGAACAATTTCACACACTCACTCCAGTTAACCCGCACATATGCCTCAATACAACCTCGGATGTAAAGCAGATATCAATGCCTTCGCTACCTTCCAAATGCACGCTTGCATCCTTAAACGCAAACACGTTTACCAAGTCTATCTGTGTGTTTGCACAAATGCACACAAACACACATTAGCACACAGCTGCCTTGTACCAAAACTAACATTTAAATGCAGAAGCATCAATACATTCACTCTCACTCACTCTCCACCCAACACAACCCAACAACCACTTTTTACACACACACACAACAGAAGATAAGGTCAGAGAGGAGAAAAAGGGGAGGAGAGGGGTGTGAACTGAAAGAGGCTCTTGGTCAGAGCTCTGGAGGGCTTATGTAGAGAAAAGCATCAGAGTGTCTGGCTGTTGGTTTAGTCTGAGTCTAATGGTTTGTTTTGTCTGGTTTGGATGTTGTTATTTGCCTGTTACCACTCCTGCTCCTCACTCCAGCCTGTGGTGTAGAGGATGTAGGGGAGCTTTCTCTGTCTACCTCCCGGGTTAGAGCAAACCCTGACCAAACACCAAGCACCAAACACCCTTGTTGACAATGACTTTTCCTCCACCTTGATGAGAGACTGACCCGTTTGTCCCTGCAGTAGCTAGCTTTTATTTTGGTTTGCAGACTGACAACATAGACAGAGGGCAGATGTAAATGAAATGCTATTCAGTGATGGCAAAGGGACCTAGCGACCAGTCTTTACAGTGAATGCCTCACATCTACCGAGCCACAGGGGCTGGATACAAACCTGCTACACCTGACTTCCAGGTGCACGCTCTACCTGCTGAGCCACCATGGCTCTATGATGACTGGTGGCAATGCCATTCTTGCTATGTCTTCATGACAGAATTATTTCCTGGTCTAAGCTACCCATGATATTCTGTGTTGTTGTTTTTTAGAATTCATTCAACTCTAAATGAACTCTGCTCAGTAAAAGCAGAGAGACAGACAGAGAAAACAGTACTTAATAATCCAACTGAGCTCGAGTCCAGCTACAACTGCTCTTGAAGGAGCAAACAGGAGTATACACGAACAGTGCAGACACACTGAAAGTGAACAAAGTGGTGGTTTGCTTGGTGTTACTGGGGTGTAAGTCAGGAGGGGGTTAACCAAGCAAAAATGTAGGCAAGCTAGCAATTCAGGCTGGCATAACTCAGGAAATAAGGTGGTCCTCTTGTAATTGGAGATTGGTGATTTGATCCCAGCCCCTCCAGAAAGCATATTGAGGTGTTCTTGAGCAAAACTCTGAACCCCTAACTGCTGTGCTCACTGCTCCTATACAATGGGATAGTTTAAATGCAGATAATTTCTATGGGAATAATAAGCAAATTATTATTATTGTTATTATTGTTATTATTATTATTATTATTATTATCAAATCTATTGGCCCAACTACAATGCAGGGTAAAATCACAATTGGAGCAATACATACTTCCAATTGAGTCAATTTTGTTTGTGTAGCTCATTATCAAAAATTACAAATTTACATTACACCAACACAACATGCTTTCCTTAAGACCCTCACATCAGATGAGGAACAACCCTCCTTAAAAATAGTTTAACAGGAAGAAAAATAATTCTAAGAAACCTCAGGGAGAGCAACAGAGAAGTGATCTCTCTCCCAAGACCAACAGACATTCAATGAATTTTGTGTTTATAGAATAAATCACAAAGAGCATACAACACTCCGGGAATAACATAATTATGATAGAATTACACGATATATAGATGATAATAATAATAAAAACAACAACAATAGTAATAATCTACTTTGTAGTCAGTGCATATTAATGCACATTTAGAATGCAAATATGCCAGATCTAGCCACGAGGCTAATTATCATAATATAAAGAATCTGTCAAGTTTCCTCAAGCAACACACCAAACTCCAACTATTCAAGCTCCGAGATGGAATGTTAACCCGTCCGGGGTGTCACAGGATTAGTGCTGCAGAATTGGTTTGTAGCAGAGATACAAGCAAGACCAGTTCTGAGAGCCAAGTGCTTAGGCCATGTGATGTTGACAATGTCACAAAAAAAGGATGGAAATGGAAGGCTGGACAAAGTCACTAAATCACCTTCCAAGATTTAGCAGTGACAGTTTAGCGGTGGATTAGCTCTCCCAGAGATGTGTCACGTACTAGGGGTTGTTTTTACACACCTGAGACCAGGTGGCTGGCTCATCATCAAGTTAAAACGTTCAGTCATTTCCTAACTAAGAATCAGCAAGTTTGGGATGAATGCTATCGAGATGTGCTCAGTAGAGCTTTAGACCATAACTCTGAGCCTTCAGGAGCTGTAGCAAAACTCTTCTGATGTTTGATTTCTCCACCTGTCCATTAGACTATGGCCTAAAACAGCTTGTGTTTGTCTCGTCAATTCCCAATAGCTTGAACATTTTGTGAAAGATTTCACGCTAAAAGTTGGAAATTTGGTAACTTTGGAGTATTAGGGGTGCCCCATTACAACACAAACCGTTTGGCTGCAAGGACTGTGTCTCGTCATCAGGTAAAAGGTAAGCTTCAACTCATTTACTGAAGTTGTGTAGCACTACAACAATGTGAATATTGTAGCATTCAGTTTCATTCATGGGGCCCATCAGATCATGGTGATTCTCTCCATAGGTACCTCAACATAGACAGTGCTGTGCCCATTGGTGCTTGAGGTTTCTTGGAAGGCTGAACTTCAGCAGTACAGTTGGTACGTGTTGAGTACCATAAGGTCACATCCTTCCCAATGACATACAATCAACTGAAGAGGCTCGGAAAGAGATGTGGGTGGGTGCCACTCCTCCATCTTCAAGATTTTTTGAAGGTCATTAGTGACACCATATTCAGAAATTATATACCCCAAATACTTTACCTGGCAGTGGAAGAGGTAGTATTTGGATGGTTTCAACTTCATATTTGTTTGCCACTACCACTTGTGTGAGGCATCTGGAGCATCTTGTCGACATCCCTTCTCAGCGTCATCTAAATACCCCAAGGCAATATGCCATAGCAGGCCAGAGAGGACATAATCTATTAGTCTCTGAAATATTGCTGGAGCATTACAGAGAACAAACAGCGTGATGTTTCACTCAGCGAGGCCCATGCAACTGCAGAAGTAGCTCATTGCCTTGCCTTGAGAGTGCCTCCTCTGTTCGGTAGACTGATGCCAGGTCCAGTGAGCTGTGTTATCTGAAAGTTGGCAAAGTATCAGAGGTGTCTTGCATCCGTGGTAGTGGATACACATCCTTAATGGTGCATTTATTCAGGGTTCTTCAGTCAACACACAAATGAAATGTCTGCTACTTCTTCCGCACCATAAGCATAAAGGAGGCCCATCTACTTTGGACTGGAAAGGCCAAACCACTTTCAAGACTGCTGGATCTGTTTTTCACCATCCAGTTGTTTTTAGAGTCCATCCTTTATGGTTGCTGTTTCACAGTTTGTCCTGGGAATGTTTGCCACCTAGATCATCAGGTCCCCTAGAGAAGACATCTTATTATGCACTAAGTAGCTGTGGTAACCCATAATGTCCCTCTACATTCAGCTCAGTCAAGGTGTCAGTGTGCAAAACTTGCAAATGGACAAGGACATGGGCTCTTTTGAGTGTCATAGGTGGTGACTCAGTAGACATCATTCTGTATGCAGAAAACCCATGATGGAGCCCTTCTTTACTCCCACGGAGTCTGCCCAAAGGTTAAATGGCCTAATGGGAATGGAGTGTAACATCCACCACAACCTGGGCCATTAACAAACAGTGTCTCTCCATTAACCCTTTGGTAGGACTCAAGAGGAAATCATCTTCAGCTGGTTCAAAATATTTCAAAATTACTTGGCTAAATGTATTCACACCCCAACTCTAGGATGGCTGTGTAAGCTATTATAAGCTCTAGGCTTGTTGTTAGAGTTGAAATGTTTCACTTTCTCCCTGAACAACGTAGTGTTCTGGCTGCCAAGGTCAAAATGTACCCAGGATTGTTCCAAGAATGGATGGCCCAGGATAGCCTTGGTGTTCTCAGCCATATTGGAAACACTGGTGCCCATGCTAACTATGCAAGTACCAATCTGAATGGGCTGGTAGAGTTCCCCATAAATGTTCACATAGATCAGTTCATGCCTTGCAAAGACTGCATACTAGATGGATAGAGTGGAAGCCAGAGTGAAGCTTAGAGAAATGTGCTGCTGTCCCAACATTGGGAGAGCAGCACATTTCTCTACGCTTCACTGTCCAGAGGTGCATATACCTCCATGTCATAGAGCAGCTCATGTATGCATGTTTCAGGGCCTGGACCTTCCACGCTCAGGAGGGCATGGATTTGTTGACTCTGAGGTATATCTAATGCAGAGATCAGTGGGTAGAGCAGTCATTTAGCATTTGGAAAGTTGCAGGCAGGTTTGATCCCCGATCCTGCAGAATGCATGTTGAGGTGTTCTTGAGTAAGACACTGAACCCCCCTAACTGCTCTCCAGGGGCCAAAATGGCGGCTGCTCTCTGCTCCTATACAATAGAATGGGTCAAATGCAGAGAATTTCAAGTTTCCCCTCGTGGGATTGAATACGATTTAGTTTTTTTTAGATAGAATTAGGCGACCTTATTTGGTATGGACAGCTCCACGTCATATGCCAAATGCTCTGAAACTTGTTGTATCTGACTTCATGATGTTGATGTTTTCATTAGTATCCATCTTGTGTTTCTGTTGCTTGAAGTTGGGCTGTGGAGACTCTTTGTGCTGCACTCAAGTTGATGTGGAATGCTTGTTCCCCTGTTGATCAGGATTGTCACATTCACAGCCACCCTGATCCTCTGTAGTTTGCTCATAGAAAAGTATGAGCTGAGTCAAGATGGTAGCTGCTCACCTGGTGGTTTCATTGGGTTGGGCTAGCATGTTTGGGTTTTCTTCCAGGAACGTCTGTACAGTTTAGCATCCCCCATGGTGTTTATGAATGCTACCATGCTAATGGTGTCTTTATTCACCTCAGAGAAATCTGCATATATAATGGACACCTTTTCATTGACTATGCAGGGGATCTCTCTCTGTCTTGCTCAAGGACCAGAGCAAAGCTTGAAGCTCTGGAGTAATCACCCTCATTGACAATGAGTTTTCCTCTTCAGTAATGAGAGACTGGCTCATTTTTCCTTGCAGCAGCAGGCATTTACCATTTAGCTTAGTTTGCAGATTGCTAGTTTTTCATGACAAACGTACTTCCTAGACTGTGCTACTACCCATGATACCTTGCCAATCTCATACAAAACCATGCCCCACAACTTACCTGAGCTAATATCTCTTATAATTATATTAGAGGTTGGAGGTAAGTCCTCTACTCTGAATCTATGTAATATGTTTGATTGGGTTTTTTGTTGTTTTGTTTTTTCGGTACATGAGGCAGCATGTCTCAGTTGGTAGAGTGATCGCCTGGTGATCAGAAGGTTACAGGTTCGATCCCAGCACCTGCAGAAAAGCATGAGGAAGTATCCTTGAGCAAGACACTGTACCCTTAGTTGCTCTGCCATGTGATGGACTGACACCCTTTCCAGGCTGTATCCCCACCTTTAGCCCAAAGGAAGCTGAGATCAGCACCAGTTACCCCACAACCCAACTTCAGATATGCGGATGACAATGGATGGATGGTTCTTTTTCGCTTTGCCAGCTTTAATGCTTTTAGGATGGCATGAAATGAATTGCCATTAGATGTCAAATCAAAATTTATTTGCATAGCCCATTATCACAAATTACAAATTTGCCTAAATGGGCATCTATTTTTTTATATTTCCCCCTGTTTATATTGCTCCTATTTTTTATGCTTCTGGTTCTGCTTTCTACTCTGCTGCTGTAACACTGAAAATTTCCCTTTGTGGGAATAACAAAGGATAATATAACAGGATACATAAATAAATGTTATCTCATCTTACATTATCTTTACGCTAACACAATACCCTGTCCTTAGCTCCTTGTATCGGATGAGGAACTCCCTTAAAATCCTTTAACAGGGATAAAACATTGGAAAAAAATCTCAAGCAGAGCATCAAAGTAGGGATCTCTCCCCTAAGATGAACAGACATGCAATGGATGCTGTGTATACAGAATAAAACACAATTTACAGAATAAAAGACAGATATGATCCAATTCAAATATCTTTATTTTGAACATGATACAACAACAGAATTCTCAATAAAGAATCTACTAAATATATGTTCAAAAAGGACCAGGAGGAAGTTACTGCGTATTATTTCCTGCCAAGCAACAGAACCTCTTGAACATCTTTTCTATTTCTTATTATCCAGCAGGGTAAAGTTTATGTGTTTATTAATCAAAAAATGCTGAGAAATGTTCATATTGGTGCTTCTCTCAGCATGTTCCTAATTCAGTGTTTGTTCTCTAGTTCACTGTCAAGGCACCACTTGAGAGAAATTAGCATGTGAATGGAAATGTTTGTTTATTCTTGTTTTGGTACATATAGGCTAGGGTGTTCCCTCGCTCTGTAGATCCTGTGCTGTTGATTGTGTCCATTGTTGACTCTGGAAAAGCGGTGGCTGTTGATTCTGTTGTGTACATCTGCTGTCAGGGACCCTGGTGGCGACCTGCTAAACGGGAAGTGTCTGCCTGGCAGAGTAGGGTTGTTTGTCTGGTTCCAAACATATTGATCTCCTGCAGAAGGGAAAACATTAGCAATAGCATCCACACAGAGGACTGGAGGTGGGTAAATAGCTTTGTCAGGGCTTGCGAGTCTTCTTTCCCTTCTAGGAAATGAATAGCAGGTGTATTTGCTCAGCGTTTGCAGGAGGGAATCTCCTGCCAGGCTGACACGGCAGACAGAATGATGGGATGTCACAGCAGCTCACCCTCCCTGCTCTCTGATGGTGTGTGTGTGTGTTTGTGTTAGCATACGTGTAAGTCTGTGTTTCATTGTGTGTACGTGTGTCCTTTTCTTTCTATCCTTGTGAGGAACCAAATGTCCTTAATTTCAGAGAAATTGGAGAATTGTCTCTTTTGGGGACATATTTTATGTCCTCGTGAGGGGAAAGGGTTGTTTCTTGGCTAGGGCTTAGCTTGAGGGATTGGGTTGCTTTACTGAGGTCCAATATTGCAGATCGGCATTAGAACTCAGATAGCCAAATCTCAGATCGTGGCACTCAGTGTGTGTATGTTATAGATTAGGACATATGTAGGGGAAGCTTTGCTCAGTAGATAGGATGGTCATCTAGTCATATTAGTCTAGTCAGATGTTAGTGGTTCGATCCATAGTCCTACAGAAAGTATGTCAAAGTGTCCTTGAGCAAGACGCTGAATACCTAACACCTGAGTACCATATGTTGGCAGCTCACTGCTCCTACAAAATAGGATAGGTTAAAATACAGAGAACTCCAATTTTCCCCTTGTGGAACTGGAAAGGGAATCTAATTTTGAAAAAAAAAATTATTACATCACATACGAGTGTTTGGGTTAGATTCTAAACTCACTATAGCTGGCCAGTTTCATGAGTGAACAGTGCAGTTCTTTTAGCTATTTTTTCTACACTAGAAAAATTCTAATACGTGATAAAGAGATAAATGGCTTCATTATCCTTTTGCTTCCCTTTCTACTATGTGTAAGAATACGAACAGTGAATGCTTGATGTTGAAAATGAGGGAAAGCATCATAAAGTTTTTTTCATAGTTGTACTGAAATAAAAGGTTTATTTGCCACAAGAATGGAAAAAGATTGAGCTTGACCTATTTTACCCATCAACACTGTCTCTCACTCACACACCAGAGAGAGAGAGAGAGAGAGAGAGAGAGAGAAAGAGAGATAGAGAGAGGGGATGTCCAGGATATGAATATTTAACAGTAGCCTCTTGCAGCATACAGCCTGCCAGTCATTGTCAAATAGGACTTAATCTTTTCAATATCTGGGTGCAAATATTCACACTGGCCACTGTTTGTTGCCCAGATTAATGAGGCTCTCTCCCCATAATCTTCTGCTGCTAATTCAAGTGGCCGCCAGTGTGGTTAGCCAGGGGAGGACTGGATGCTGGGACACATACATAGCCAAGATTATCCACTCCCCTTTCCTCATCATCCCCTGGTCCTCCTCTCTGCCTTTTCCCCACCTCCCCTCTACCTCTTGGCTGTCTTTCTTCCCAAACCTTACTTCTCTCGTGTCTTGAGATCGACCCATTTTATCCACAAAAATGTCCCTTTATGTTTGTCTGGTCTCTAGACTCAACTGACCAGTGGAAATACCAATGCTGTATTGTCACTAGTGCCATATGAATGAGGAAAACCAGTTATAAAGTTTTAATGGGAGAGGAATAAAAAAACTGATGGATTAGACAAGACAGACATCCATTTTCACAGCCTCTGTTTGGTGAAAGTGTGTTGCATCTTTGCATTGATACATTAATTATTTTCTCTAAAGTTCCATTTTTACGTGTCACAATTAGTTCCATATTGTGGGGGTGGACATGGACTTAGATGGAATGGGGGGATTAAGCCTGGATGCCCTTCCTGACACCTCATGGTGGATTTGAATCCATAATATCTGGCTCATCAGTTCCCGAAGTGCACACTCTACCACTGAGCTACTGCAGCCCCCCTTCCATTGAATGAAATTATAATATTTCCTTTATATATATAAAAGGTTTTCAACTGAAAGAAAAGTAATACATATCTGCCTAAAGAGACTTTTCTTTGCTTTGTTTTGTGGCTTATTTTGTTGGCATAATAGCAGTTAAAGGATAATGACCAAGATTAAAGTGACTGGCAGATGTGATGAAAAGTAAAACATGAGGATGCTCCACCAACCTTTTATCATTCTTTCGGTTACATGTACCTTCTTTGTCCTCTCTTCTCTACTTTTTCTTAGTTCCAGCTACACACACACTCACAACACACACATTCTGTCTGTGAAGGTTCTTCAGTCAGATAGATCACAATGGCGCTATCCTTCATTGCGACTCATAAATGTCTTCTAGTTGCTGATCCTGGCATGGCCATGCTATAGATAGCAGGCTGACTCTCCTGATCCCCCTTCAGGGTGTCTAAGATGGGGTTAGAGGTCTGTGTCGCACACTCCACAATGCCACTACCCTGAATGTCTAAAGCATTGTCCCTGACGTAAGTTCACCACCCTGTACTTTTTTTGTCTCTGATTTTTTTCATTTAGTTTTTTTCATTATTAGCCTACATGTTACCTTCAGATCTGCCCTCCCTCATCTCACTCTGTGGACATCATACTGTTCCTTGACTCTTTCCCACCTGTCCTTTCTACCTCTCCTCACATTCCCTCTATTCCTTTCATCCGTCAGTACTTCGTAGAGTTTGAATATGCCCGTTTTTATGCTGGTATATCAGAGATCCAGGCAGCAGAGCTGCTGAAGCCCAGCTGTTTTTGTTCTCTTCCTTTCTTAATTGTTCTTCTCATGATTAGCCTCAGCTAAAAGTGTTTAAGCAACAGAAACCATTAGACCCAATAGCATGAAAATTGGCTGGTGGGTTGCAAATTATACTTATGCTTGGACTTATAAAATTGGATCCATTGACCTCAAGTGGTCATGTATTAGTCAAGTTTATGTTGTCACAATTATGGGGCTCATTGGTTAGTGTGCTCCTTCAGAAACTGACGAGCCAGACGCATTGGGTTCGAATCCACCAAGGAGTATCAGGAAGGGTATCTGCTCTTAATCCTCCAAGCTCTTTCTAAGCCTGTGTCCACGCCCACAACATGGTGACTTATCGTGACATGTAAAACGGGTCTCTTTCCTATTTTCACAATTATTGTGATAATAGCTTGGCCTGGCAGCATAATCTTTTCCTCTCTCTCTCTCTCTCTCTCTCTCTCTCTCTCTCTCTCTCTCTCTCTATCTCTCTCTCTCTCTCTGTCTCTCTCTCTGTCTCTCTCTCTCTGTCTCTCTCTCTCTGTCTCTCTCTCTCTGTCTCTCTCTCTCTCTCTGTCTCTCTCTCTCTCTCTGTCTCTCTCTCTGTCTGTCT
>OMLC01056016.1:0-11686 GCA_900302585.1 Regalecus glesne
CAGATCCTATTTACTCTTCAACAATTATGTTCAGTTGACTAAGGAACTTGGTACTGCTCTCTCTCTCTCCCTCCCTCTCTCTCTCTGTCTCTCTCTGTCTCTCTCTCTCTCTCTCTCTCCCTCTCTCTCTCTCTCTCTCTCTCTCTCGTTGTCTCTCTTTCTCTCTCTCTCGCGCTCTCTGTGTCTCTCTCTCTCCCTCTCTCTGTCTCTCTCTCTCTCTCTCTCTCTCTCTGTCTCTCTCTCTGTCTCTCTGTCCCTCTCTCTCCCTCTCTCTCTCTCTCTCTCTCTCTCCCTCTCTGTCTCTCTCTCTCTCTCTCTCTCTCTCTCTCTGTCTGTGTGTGCGAGTATAATCTCTTCCTGAAATGAACAACTAGATGTATGTCGCCTTTTAATAACCACACAATAATGTGTCCAGCTGATGTGATTTGGGTATGTAGTAAGGATGCCAGCTGGGAGGGAGGCCACGGGATAAATCAAGGTCCAGGTGGAAGGATTATATCTCCATGCTGGCCTTAGATTGCCTTGGGATCCCCCAGTCAGTGCTTGTTGATGTGGCCAGAAAAACCCAAGTTTTGTGTCCCCTGCTGGAACTGCTACCTCAGCAGCTTGCTTTGGATAAGTGATTGACATTGGATGGATGGATGTATGTAGGGATGATGATGTTTGCATTGAACATATGGTGAACTGTAGTGCACTCCACCCATCCACACTCAAACACTCACATACTCAGAAAACTTTAAAAAATTGAGTACCAGTAAAAAAAAAAAAGATTCTCTTATCAGTCCCGCAAGGGGAAATTTGGATTTCTCTGCATTTTTGACTCAACCTATTGTATAGGAGCAGTGAGCTGCCAACATATGGCGCTCGGGGAGCAGATAGGGGTTAAGTGTCTTTCTCAAGGACACCTTGACATGTTGTATGCAGGACTGGGGATCAAACCTGCCACCTTCCGAGTGCCAGACGACCGCTCTACCCACTGAGCTATGCCGCGCCCATTTATGTCCCAGTACTTCAGTTAAGAGTCTACGTCCTTGTTAAAGTGTGATTGCGATAGTGGCTTTTCTTTGTTTTCAAACGGAAGCTTATGCTAACTAGTTAAGTTGGAGCATTAGAGAGAAAAACAGACCAAATTTCAGATGAATAGATACGTAAATAAAGGGATTTCTGTTTGTTCTTCCTTTACGCTTGTTAATCTCACATTTGACGCTTCATCAGGAATGCTATTGGATCTTTTTCCCCTCTGTCTTCTCTGCGTGTTCTCCTGCGTGTACTTCTGTGCCAGAATTGTCAGTTGTTTCGTGCTGTCAGAGGTTGTGTGCGCGGTGCCTGAGCAGTGGTGTGACGCCATTGAGTTGGTAATTGGCTATTCGCTGAAGCGGTTTTCGTTGATGCAATTGAGCTAGATCGCGGCGTAAAGGTCAAGGCCTTTTTTTTTTAGTGTCCCATACCAGTGAGTTGAGGACAATGCATCCTGTGACAGCCATCACCGACACATTCTTCTTTTAGCCAAAACCGAAAGGAATGCGTATTGGAGGAGAGACTCACTTTGTCTTCTGACAAAGCTTAAGATCCCCTTTCATGTGGACGGCTGAAGATGACTTTAGGGTGTTGAGCACATTGTGACATGAGGTATCAAAAATGCAAACTGCTGGGCCACATTTTTATGAGCAGTTGCTTATTTATGTACATGCAATAGAAAATTTGCATATATCCATGCACATGTGCTCATAAAAACATGCACAAATTCTAGTTCGGTCAATAACCCTCGAAACTCCTTCAACCCCCATGTTTCTCATGACTGCTGGATGCGTTTCTTTCATAATAAGTGTTTAGTAATTCAAATCTTTCACGTAGGTCCCTGTTTCCTTCCCTTACCCCTTTGTGTAGAACTGTGTGCTGCCATACTCGGGCCTCTGCAGCACTACGGATGCTGTCTGAGTGCTTTTGGCTGTAGTGAAGGAAATCAACTGTGGCACAGCTGTAAATTATTCCCCAGGAGGACCAAAGGAGCTGGAGCCCAGTCTTTCACTGCTGTCTGCCATGCCATCATCAGCGCCCAGCTGACTCCTATGGGCCCCTCTATCCATCAGGCCTGAATGGCTCTAGCCAAGCAATACCAATGACATGGCCCACAAGAATAGATCCTTTACTAGAGGTGGAGATGCAAAGAGACGGACAGATTAGATGCAGTGAGAG
This sequence comes from Regalecus glesne, assembly GCA_900302585.1. Taxonomy (NCBI): domain Eukaryota; kingdom Metazoa; phylum Chordata; class Actinopteri; order Lampriformes; family Regalecidae; genus Regalecus; species Regalecus glesne. The sequence continues at coordinate 2,197 of OMLC01056016.1, forward strand.
AGGTGGAGGTGAAAAGAGTGAATGTCAGATTGCAATTCAGAAAAAGAAGTGATGCGGCCCGTTTCAAACCAGCGGCATTATTTCAGTGAAGCGAAACAGGAGTTGAAAACATGTGGATCCACCTGGTGTGTACACAGCATTTCAGTACCTTTGCTTCTAGAAGATAACTTGGATGAAGACAGTATTATTGACTGGTAAAGAATAATGTAAGATCTGCTGCTCCACATTCACATCTGTCTTGTCACAGTAGTGGCTCATACACCAAAAGAGTCTCCATTTGGTGCTTTTGCGCTCAGCTGGACTAAAAGATTCACGCTGTGTAGCGGCTGGAAACTTCAGGCATCACTGAGCTTCTGGGAGATTCAACAAGAAATAAATAAAAGAAACATTTGAATAAAATAAAACCAACTTTAGTTCATCTGAAAGTAAAACCAAGCATTGAAAAGTTACACCGTTGTTTAGAGTGGTCCAAGTGGGAGGCTGAATGGAATGTTGGTGTTCTAATTAGAAGACAAAGTGACAGAAATTAATATTGTGAGCAGCATGGTGGCCCAGTGGTTAGCACTGTTGCCTCACCGTGAGAATGTCCTGGGTTCGAATTCCAGGCTATCCCAGGTCCTTCTGTGTGGAGTTTGCATGTTCTCCCCATGTCCAATGTCTCCTCTGATTGCGCCGTTTTTCCTCCCACCATCAGAAATACATGCATGTTAGGTCAAATACTCTTGTCTGTCCCCCTGAGAAAGGCAATAGGAAAAAGAACAGGGGTTACTCTCATGGCACTGCACAGAGGTTGCCCATTGCTCCCAGCTACAGTTAGTGTAGGGATGCGTCCAATACAGAGGAAGGATTTCCTCATTGTGACTAATAAAGTGCATCATCTATTCAAACGGTCTGTTTGCATGTGTCATGGTTAGTCCCCATGTTGCGGGGGTGGACATAGACCTAGATGGATTGTGGAGAATTAAAGCCTTGTGGTGGGATTGAAGCCATGATGCCTGGCTCATCATTTCCCTATATGTGGATTCTACCGCTGAGGTTCCACACGCTTTAATACATTACCTTTGGCCACCTATCTGGTTTTAATTTAATTCAGATCCATGCTTAACAACTGCTTCCTTACCCTTGAGCATCTTGTTGAATTGATGTATACTTTCAGGAACATTGGTTCAATTTGGATAACATGGTGCGATTATGCTTTTGGGTGGTTATCTTTCTAAGTGAATGGAATGTCTCCAGTACTCGCTGATCTCCAGTTAGTGGTGTCTCTTCCATTTCCAATCTGTCACACGGCATTTTATGCACATACAGACTCTCGAAGGTTCTTTTGTTCCTTCCTTCACCTCTTAAACTGTTATTTTTTAATATTTCTCCTTCATCTTGCTCCCATCTAGAATGCTCCCGTCATCACCATTTCATATTCTCTCCTGCTCTCTGCTAAACTGTTGCTTTCTGAAGATGGATAACAATATGAAGCTCCATCTCACCGTTTGTAGTAATCTTAGAGAAGGGGAAAAAAACAACTGTTTTCATGTTGCGTCACGTTATAATCTTACTACCCTCCCCCAATCACCATGAGGCATTTAAAACTAGGTCCAAACTAAACCTTTGATCAAAATGAAGGTGCAAATTAATCTTTGCTTTGCTGTTTCAAGTTTTTAGATTGCACAGCATTTTAAATGGGATCTTTAAAGCTTTGTTTACATGGTAGACAAGCCTCTGTTGTCTCTTCCCCCACAGACCCTTCCCCCAAACCCACCCCTGTGCCCAAGAGAGGTGTTCCTTGCATTTTGATCGCGGGCCTGTCTGTTCACATCGGCTCCAACGAATACTAATCGGCCAGGCCTCCTCCACATGCAGACAGCATTTTTCTCACAGGGGAGTAAAATAACTGTGGACATATAAATAAATGGTTCCTCTGGTATTGGTCTTCCCTGTTATCTAGTGAGAAGTCAACTTAGTGAGAATGCTGAGAGGGAAATGAAAAGTGTATTGGGTCGTGGTAATTGAACTCACCCACAAATACACTGAGGCAACGCTGCTGGATCTGTGAGGCTCCTAACTGGACACCTAAGTAGTAGATGCAGCAAAAGCAGTCCAGTTGAATCAAGACCACTTTTTTGTATGTTTCTTTACTTTATACACTACAAATAGACTTCTCTACTGCAGCTCATTGAGTAGTATGCACCTTTCTGTTTCTCCACTGTACATTCCTAAATGCAGAGAAGAAGTAATTGATTTGCTGAAATTAAAGGGAAGGGTAATTGTTAATTTATAGACCTGCGTGCAAAAAAATACCTTTAAATGCTGAGAAAATGGGAAAATATTTTTCTAAAAGTTTTGTTTCTCCAATGTCCCCCTGGTAAGAGGAGAATATGGAAGGCTCAGCAGCTAAAAGCAAGCCAGGACTTTGGGTGGTCTAGCACGTTCACACACAAAAAACAATAACAACTAAGTGACTGGCACAGGTTGCGGGCGCGCGCTCACACACACACAACACACACACACACACACAGGAGTTAAGAGGCATCATCAGCATAAAAGGACACTTTCCAGGAATGCTAATATGGTGTATTTGACCTTTTTGTTCAGCCCATGGTTTAAAAAGTACATTGTCTTCCATACAATATTCACTGACAGTCTAGGAAAGGATGTAAAAGCTCTGCTGTTATCACTCTAAGCCAGAGTTCAGGCCAAAGCGAGGAGTCAAAATGCGGGGGTTAAATTAGGAGAGAGAAAATGAGGGAAGCAGCAAAGATATTACATACATCACTCTCACACACACACACACACACACACAAACATCCATTCATGCATACAAATGTGCATGTGCACTCTCTGAAATTTTGAACACAGACTGCCTCATACACCTCTAAGCTTCTCTCACCTGTAGACCTGCAGGGACCAGTGATTGGACTAATCTGGACCAAAAATCCCTCTGACAGTGATTGGATTGCTGTTGCTTAGCATAATTTGACACATCATCTTGGATCAAATTCCTCCTAGAAGCACTACATTTAAGAAAAAAATATCCTGATAAGTGTTATTGTGATTGTTGATGTATGTGTGTAAAAATTAACCTATTTGGCTTGTGAATGGCTGTATACATTGCTGTAGATGCGTGGCTGTAACTGGAGCAAGAGAGACAGTAAGATGAGGACACAGTGTTACGGACAGCGCTAGCCAAGTTCTAGTCATTTCCATTTTGTTCAGCGAAAGTGAAGTGTGAAACTTTGATGAGGAGCGATTTGCATCTCTGGATAGCTATGAAGAGGTGCTCTTTGTTGACTGCAATCAAAAGCCATGCACACACACACATACACACACACACAAACACTGATGTCCTACCCCTCCCCTCCTGGCATCTTTTGGTTTCCTTGGCCAATGGCCATTCTCCCATTCTCTCATGTGACTGAGAGCACCTGCTGCGAGCCCTTTCATCAACTCTTGCTGGCTAACACACACTCTTCAAACAGGCAGACAGACAGACAGACAGACAGACAGACAGACAGACGACAGTAAGATGTACATATCTTCACACTGAGAAAAAGTGATGCCTGAGCAGAACACAAATGTGCATACAGATATTCACTATTTTTAATAGACAAGATTAGGCCATGTTACAGTCTCTCTACCCTCTTTGCAGAGGCCACTTGAACACATGTAAACTGTAAGCATAGTAAATCTTACATATGCTGCATAGCAACGATCTACTACTGCTATTACTACTAGTACTACTAGTGTGGGCTGCTCCCATTAGGTGTCATCCTCCTCAGTCACACCAGCCATTTGGATGTCCTCCCTCACCACATCCATAAACCTCCTCTTTGGTCTTCCTCTTGCCTGGCGGTTCCATCTTCAATATCCTTATCCTAGTATACCAGCGTCTCTCTTCCACACATGTCCAAGCCATCTCAATTATGCCTCTATTGGTTTGTCTCCAATGTGTTCCTTATACTGGTTCCTCATCCTGTCCTTCGTTACTCTCAAAGTAAATCTCAGCATCATCAGTTCTGCCACCTCCAGCTCCACCTCCTACCCTGCTTGCACTCTCTTCTTCACCGATCCTCCAGGCTCCCCGTTACTTTGAACAGTTGACGCCAAATATTTAGACTCATCCACCTTCCTGAACTCTACTGCTTGCATCCTCATCATTTTGCTGTCTTCCATTCATTCATGCATATGTGTTTTATCTTTCTCCTACTCATTTTTATTCCTATTCTCTTCAGTGTATAGTCCACCTGTCCAGACTCTCTTCAACCTACTCCCTATTGTTGCTGCAGATCACAATGTCATCCACACACACCTTAGTTCCGTACTGCATAGCAATGATGCTGTCATTAAAAGATGGATCACAGTGTGATGGGGATCAATAATGCTAACCCAAGTGAAAAGAAAGAATAGTAAATATGTATCTTATATGGGTAGGTGGGGCTGCAGAGAACACTAGGTGACTGGCCAATGCTTGTAGTATTGGCATTGCATGTCAACTTTAGCAATGAGAAATTCAAATGGTGGTTCCTCTGGAAATGAGAACTGCATATGGTCATAGTATCTTTTCCCCTTGCTGCTCCCATTAGGGGTCTCCACAGCAGTTGATCTATCTCCATATATTCCTAGTGGTAGTTGCTGGCTCAAACAGACTAGTCTTTTTTTTCTCTCAAATGAGAGATATTATGGCATGCTGTGAAATTCATTGTTTGGGTAATTCTATGGCCAATCTTATTGAGGTAGATTGACACCCAGGTATCACACAATAATGGACATCATTCATGTGTGAGTGAGCTAGTTGTACTTGAACCAGCTGGTGTGTATCAATTGCATGCTACAAACAACTCTCCTCTTACACACTAGAGACTAGCGAGTGTCATAAAACTTTGCTGGATGGAGGCTAAGATGAAAGAGGAATAGGACAAAGCAATAATAGCCATAAAAATCATGGTTCAGGCATCTAGTAAGCATACCCCCTGGTCTTCTCCGTAGTGAGATATTCAAGGATTATCCATCTGGGAGGAAGCCATGGAGTAAACTGACAACCAAGAGGAAGGATTGTATCTTCACAATGCCAAGGAACACCTTGAGATCACCCAGTCAGAGCTGGATGATGCGGTCTGGAGAAGAGATGTTTGGGGTCCCAGGATGGAACTGCTACCTCTTTGACCCAACTTGGGATAAGCAGTTTATAATGGATAGATTGAAAATAGTGATGTACAGTATATCAGGATACATTCCCAGCTTTGGAGAAGTTGTATTTGTATAGCAAAGACGTTGAGCATATGCAGAACTTCAGTTTTTAGTTTGTGTTGTATTTTTTAACTCTCATTATTGAACATTCAAAGTCTGCTAAACAATTGTGATTATCGCTGGAATGAGCTGAACTAAAATGTGCAATGTCGCCTTCTTTTTTTAACTCCCTTAATTTAATGGGGTCGTTTTTAGGAAAACTTCCACACGCTCTTGAACAAACAGTTCCCTCTCCCTATCTGTCTTTCTCTGTTGGAGCTGGGGGTTGGCTAATAAAAGGGGCCTGCTCTGAGAGACAGTCGAGAGGACATAGGGAAGGGTGATGGGGGGGCTAGTATTAAGAGGCAAGTGGAGGGGTTGTATTTGTATTCGAATGGCCTCGGGTATCCCTGGATACACCCAGGTGACCGGGAAGCATGCAGGAGGAGGAAGTCGGCGAGCACTTTTTCTACCAGCGTGCCTCCGCTACCCACGCTGATTAAAAGGAGAAACACAGCGAGAGGTAACTCGGGGTCATCTCGGCCTCAATAAAGCCAATCTACAGCTGGCCGTGACACTCCGCTGCTCCGCAGCCTATTTTTTGAGTTTTTTTTGGTGGGATTAGAATCAAGGGTCAGAGCCGAGGGAGGGTGGCACATAACATGCCAGCATAAACTCTGTGCATCATTTTAAGTCTAGATTTTATTGCAAAGTGGAAGCAAATAAAACACATTTTGACAATGCATAATGTTTTGAAAAATGTGCACGAGTTACTCCCTGATCAGAGAGCTACAATGCTTGAAATATACGTATAGTTTTGCATCCCTGCCATTCTAATGAAAGAGGATGGTGTTGCAAGAACAAGGGTCATCCTTGAATAATTTTTGACCCAACAAACATTAGGGCTGCAGATATGAAGACTTGCACGGGAGGGAGAAGGTTATTGCCAGCAGCTCGTAGCAGCCCTTCCTCCCATTCAAAGTTGAGATGTCATGAGATTGTGCCAGGCAGACTGGTTCATTTGGCCGGCTTACCGAGTATGATGATTCATAAGCAGCAACAAAGGCTTTGTCAAATAGTCCCCCCCCCTTTCTCTCTCCTCCCTAATGTCCCCAAATCAAGCAGCTTTGTGAGCCAATGAAAAGGGCTTAGTCATTGTGTAATTTTATCCGTCCAGTGGCTGATGATGGGACATGTAGGCCTAAGAGGGATTAGCCAAGGAAACATGATTACTTTGACACTGGGTTAAAGCTGCTTGGGCTGTCCATGGAAGAACTCCGCGGCTGTGGCCATCACTCAAGTTGATTATTGAACAAAGCCAAATGAACCTGTCGTATGAAAGCAGACTTATAAAAGATCCTATTCAGGACTCAAATTTCATCTCTTGATTGGCAGGAGAAACTGATGACTTTTCCTCAGTGCGTTTGCCTAGTTAACGACTTTGCAAATGTGATTGGTCCATCCTTGGATCGTCCCTGCTTTGTATTGATTATTGATTCATGGTGGGTTGATGCAGCTGCACTCGGAAGAATTGGGTGTCTTGGGTTTTGGAGAAACTTTTAAACAGCATGGCTCAGTGGGAAGAGAGGTCACCTAGTGATTGGAAGGTTGCAGGTTTGATCTCGGAACCTGCAGAGAAGCGTGTTGACGTGTCCTTGAGCAAAAAGCTCTTCCTTCACTGGTCTGCCCTGTGATTGACTGGCGACCTGACCAGGGTGTTTCCCCACCTTTTGACCAATGACTACTGGGATCGGCTCAGACTCCTTCACGACCTTACTCAAGATAAGTAGATAGAAAATGGATGGATGGATGAACTTTGGTTGCAGAAGGTTTGATCCTGATGTTTGCAATGTGATGCTTGAGATGTGAAGGGAGAAAAGGGTCGAAGCGGTTTTACCACAGTAAACATTAAAGTGCATTTGTTCTGTTTTCATTTGTAACAAAGGAGACACATTGTGACCTGGATAAACACACAGGTACAGATACATAGATGCTGACACATACCCACAAACATGCAACACTCTCATGTAAAGCTGAAACTGACTCCCATTCATTGTAGTCAGCCAGGAGTGATGTTTGCTATCCCTGTTCTTATTTTCCCACATGCTGGTAAACATAGCCCAGAAGGAATCCATTCACAGTTTTTCCATCACTGTCTGGAATTCAGGGTTCTGTCACGTTCGGGCTTCTCCCAGTGGGAGTTTGCTATTCTCTCCGAAGCCAGACCGCGCGGTGCTTTGATCGAATAGGTGTTTTCACTTATATATTTATTTTGTGAAATGGTGATCACAAACAAAGGAGACAAAGGGAGGGATACCTGGCTGTTTGCCAAAGAGGAGAAGGGGACTAGAGGGATGCAGGGGGGATGGGGATGGAGGAGATGAGAGGTAAAGAGCAACAAATAAAAACAAATGAGCATAACGGGAAAGACGAGAGATGGTGGACTGTGTGTAGTGTTTTTGGTGATGCTGTAAGCACTGAACACAGAGAGTGGTGGAGTCAATCTGTCATGAAAATAATCACATTCCACCACAGTGTCTGAGAACTCGCAGCGATGCAAAGCGGCAGGTTGGTTAAATGACGGGAAGGGGAGCTGCTTTTTTTTGGGGCGGCGTAGCTCAGTGGGTAGAGCGGTCGTCTGGCAATCAGAAGGTTGCAGGTTCGATCCCCGGTCCTGCATACAGCGTGTCGAGGTGTCCTTGAGCAAGACACTGAACCCCTAACTGCTCCCCGAGCGCCACATGTTGGCAGCTCACTGCTCCTATACAATATAGGTTGGGTCAAAAATGCAGAGAAATCCAAATTTCCCCTTGCGGGACTGATAAGGGAATCCTTTTCCTTTATTTGGTCATTGCATTCTCACTATGAAATTGGTCCTCTGCATTTTATCCATCCTATTGTAAAGGTAGCACCCGGGAATCAGTAAGAGATTCAGTGTCTTGCTCAAGGACACTTCAACACACTTTCTGAAGGAGCTGGGGTCAAACCAGCATCCTTATGACTACCGGACGACCCGCTTTACCTCCTGGGCCATGCTGCCCCTAAAATCTTTTTCCTTCTTTTTCTCCTCCTTACAATAAAATCCACACACATTCAAATGTTCACATTCGAGTTAACATGTATGCGCTGACAAGAATACTCACACATGCATACAAAAGCACATTTTGGTGAACTTTGTTGAGCTCTGCTTTGCCAGTAGCCATTTGTAGTTGAAATTAAATCTCTTTTACTTGTCAGCACCAGATGAAATCCACCCCTCTCTTTTGTGGGGGGGATGCTTGGCATGCTTTGTTGCAACTCCTGTCACCCTAGCCTCCCATCCTCTCTCTCTACCCCCCTCCTTCTTGCTCCCTTCAGCGGGTACTGATTTTTGATAATAAGCCCAGCAGTAATTTGTCGTGTGGACCAATCGTAGCGCACCCCGCATGTGTGTGGTTCAGGGACTTGAATGGCGACAGTGGAAATGAGGGGTCAGTAGAGGGGAAACATGAAGCTCACAGTGAGAGCCAATTGATTCAGTCTGCGGGAAAGTTGTTTTCTAGTAAAAGTTTCATTTTATTCAGGGGAGCAGGCAGCCCCCCATATATCCCATTGTCAGTCATTCACTCAACTGTAAAACTAATTACAGAAGAATAACCCCACATTTAACCTATCCTACGATAAAGGAGCAGTGAATAGCTACAGCGCCGGGGGAATAGTTGGGGATTCAGTAGATTGCTCAAGGACACTTCAATAAGCTTGTGACATGAGCCGGGGATTGAACCTTTCCAATTAGTAAAAAACCGCCCTACCTCCCTAGCTATGCCGCTTTCCAGAATGGTGCTTGGGAATGTTCCTCTTGCCACTGCAGCATGACTGCCACACGCTCATCAATTAGCTTTATGATTTCATGATCGTCCCTGATTTGAAAATGAATGTTAAATTGCTGTGATTATTATGGTTATTAAACCATCAGTAATTATGTGTTGATAAAGAGTGAAGCTGATTAATGTAATTAATCTTTTCTGATTGATATTTAGGCCATTATTAGAAATGTCCTCATGCACTAGCAAGCTTTAGACTTAAAAAAAAAAAACTTGTTACATTGCGATGCTACACAACATATGAACCCAGTATTGACCAACTCTATATATTGTGCACAATATAGGGTGTTTGGTTTATATAGCTATGGGCAGCCCTTTCTCTGGGAATCAGATAGCTGGTATGGGACCATTAGTTGTAGTAGCATCATGGGACTGTTTTTGTGTTTTTATATGGGTTTGTATTTTTG
>OMLC01056022.1:0-16091 GCA_900302585.1 Regalecus glesne
TCAACGTGATTCTGCAAGGGCTGGGGATTGAACCACAAATCTTACTAGATGACTGCCCTTCCTCCTGAGCTATGCCGCCCCTAATAGTCATGGCACCTGTCTGATCTAGTTTGTGAAAGCAAGTAAGTATGGTATCTCCATGTGATCCTATCAAGACATGATCACATGGAGATACCATACTTACAGCCATATGATCTCCATACTAAGCTGGATGGTGGCTGGCTTCCTCAGTAAATTTGGTCACAGACTGCTACTGATACTCTGGGGGAAATGCTCCTGGTTTCAAAAGAACTGATCCAAATGAGATGGGTATAAAAGCACCAACTGAAAAAAAAACTATATGAAGACACAAGGGAGTGAGAGGAACTTTTTATACCAGTATACCACCCACTGTGACACACAAGCGCAAACACACACACACGCACACACACACCACACACACACGCACACGCACACACACACACACACTGCAGACATAATGCACCATTACCAGATTAATAATGGAAACAATTTCTAGCAAGCTTCCTGCTGCAGCTGTGATTGTGTCAAACAGGCACAATCGGGAATGATAGTTGAAAATGTGCCTAGTATTTGCTATTACTGCATGAGGGTTAAATTGGAACTATTACAGTGAGAATCACATATGGAATGCAGCATGATTGGTACCGAAATTGGGTAGATCATATATGTTAGACAACCATGCAAAAAAAAAAACAACTCTCAGCAGTAGTTTGATGAGAAAAAAGGAAGCAATGGGAGCACCAAAAGAACTGATGGACACTTGGTTATGATTCATACATTAGGAAAGAACTTAAAAAAAACATTTCAGTGACAAGGGATCAGAAATAAAGCATTAGGCCATTATTCCCAGTAATTGTAATTTCAAGAGCACACAAAAAAAAATCCTCCATCTTATAAACTGGTGAAAGCCATCATAACAGTACAGAATAATGGCAAAGAGAGAAGCAGGTCAATCATAAAAAAAATCCTGAAAGCAAAGAAAAATATTTTAAACCATAAAAAAGTAAAAAGGAGATGGGAAATAGCTACGGGCTTTCACTGCATTTCTAGGTCAGTGATTTTAAGAGGACATGAGGACCAGCCTCGCTCTTTTCTCCAACTCATAAGTGTAGAGGAATAGAAAGGGGAGGGGCTATTCACAGAATCCCACAGCACAGCAGTTTGATTTGACCATAGAGCAGTTCCCCTCCATCTAGAGAGTTACAGAATCAAAGTATTTCAGACAAACTACTGCACAGACAAACACGTTTTCAACCCTAGTCATGGGAGGGACCATTTCATCAGTTGAAGGGTGACCAATCACACTGATGTGAAAGGTAAATGGACTCGTTCTTATATAGTGGTTTTCTAGTCTAGAAATCACAAGTGCTTTACATGAATGCTTCACATTTAACAGGATGCACTCTACCCGCTGAGCCACCACAGTTCTCCCAATCATTCAATCTTAATTATAAGAAGTCATGCCCTGTTTACTCGTTGGATCTGTGACTTGTGAGTGGGCACATCAAGGGCAAGCATGAGGGTCAAAAAGAGACTGCCTTACAGTATGGCAATAACAAAAGTATGGTGGAGAATAGGAGAGAAAAAGAACAAATTTCTGCCACAACTGTGTCCTTCTTTGTGAGATTTGGATCCGGTCAAGAGCTAGCATTTCAGCCAGTGGGTGTTAAATTCGGTCGTTTGGCTTTTGGAACAAGGTAGAGAGAACCCTGTGGTAACTGCACCCACGAAACAGCAGTCTTATTTAGGATCCACTATGCTCATCCCACCTGGGGAAGGGGTGGAAAAGGTGCCCTTAAAATAGCTGCTTCAAACCTTCAGACTAGATTACCACAAAGGGATCACCACATGTGGTCAGAAACATAGAAACATAAATTTAAAATAATTTGCAACAGAATATCTGAACATAGATTTTTTTTTAATAGCATTTCAACATTTATCCGTGTCTTCATCGGCGCTTAATTAGCCAGTCTTGTGAGATATCCAACCCCCTGACAAGGGATGGAGATGTAATTCAGAGTATTCGCATACAGGCTCCAGGCAACAAATGCCTCATGAGTCAAAATCTTTTTCCCCTCAACAATCAAAAAATAATAAATATAAGTTATTGGTATATCAAAATAATTTCAGTCAGATCATTTGATGATCTGACACTAATTATTTTGTTTTTTTGACTATCTGGGTTATTGAGCAAATAAAGATAAAAACTATCTTTGAAGCCTGGGATGTGCACAATCAGTGCATTTAGAAGAGAGCTGGATTTGAGTTAAGAAAAGACAAGGCCACCCACTGTCAAATGGACCACGTCACTTGTTTTGCTGCTGCCTTAGTGAAGCATCATCTTACATCTGTCTACATCGGTTTCTTCCCATCCAGAGGTTCATGGTCAACGGCAAAGTCCATAACACCACCATCATGGAGCTTCAGTATGTAAATGACAACGCCATCGCAGCACACTCCGCAGAACTCCGCAGAACTCCGCAGGAGACCTCCAGGACATTCTGAATGTCTCTGCCAAGGTCTACAGAGCCCTGGGTCTAGCATTCAACATCAAGAAGACCTAGGTCCTCTGTCAGCTTCCACCCAACCAACCATCCACCCATCCCACCTGGAAAGTGGACAACAAAGTACTTTAAGACGTTGACCATATCATCTACATTAGTAGCTTTCTCTCCTCAAAATCTGACATTAACTCTGAGGTCAACCATTGCCCGAGTTGTGCCAATGGTGCTTATGCCAGACTCAGGAAAATAATCATTAAAGACTGAGACCAAAGGGCTCAAACAGAACTGTTGGTCTACACAGCTGTTGTTACTCCATTCTGCTGTGCAGAGAGCAGAGCCATAGACCACCTCAGCAGGCACCTGAAAGCCCTGGAACAGTACCATCAAAAGTCCTTATGAAAGATCCTGAGGATTAGCCAAAAAGACAGACACACCAACATCAGGGAAACAGTCAACATAACCAGCATCACCACAATAATGCATCACCAACTCCTGATGTGAAGGTGATGTCATGTCTCCCAAACAGATCCTGTGCCATCAGCTGAAGGTATGTCAGCAAGCTCCCGGTGGGCAAAAGAAATGTTTCAAAGCGAATATCAACACCAGTCTAAAGAAGTTCAACATTACATCAAGTAACTGGGAACAGATTGCACTGAATAGGAGCTCCTTGAAGAAATCCATGCAGAAAGGACCTGCACTTTATGAAATGGAGCTCCACTGTGCGGCAGAGAAAAAAATGACAGCACTGCAAGGAGAGAGAAAAAAACGACTCAAACACCACCACATCCATACTGCACCAAAGCATATGGATCATAGATCATCCTCAACAGCCATCTGAAGACCCACAAGTAGATAACCCAATGGACAGAACTGTCATATTTCGAGTGACTGCTTATGATGATGATAAGGCAGTAATCTTGACCAATACTGGACAACCAATAACACAGAAGGTGTGCTGCACATTCCTTTCCCAGAGTTGTGACAGTCAAAATTGCTGTAAGATTGTGAAAACTCAACACGCGCATTTCAGGGGATAGAAAACAGATAATCACCAGTTCTGTTCTCTGTAATGTTTCTCCTTTCATTTCTAATATTGATAATGGGGGAGCAGGCAGACCTTGTTGGTGATCAAATAATCATATGAAATGGAATGAAATGAAAAAGATAAGGATCAATTATTTAGATAATCTAATTAGCCCTTCTCAATTAAAAGCGTCATGACAAGATGTTACAAGGAGATAGGCCCGGGCTCACATGGGAATGTGTTAATTGCCAGAGGTTCAAAGTGATTTGGTCCCTTCCTTGAATTTCTGAGGCCTGAGTCCTCTGCAATGACAAGTATTTAGAACTATTCATCAAGGAGTGAATAAACTAACAAAGAAACAACTCAGAAGTAGTCAGACTATTGGAAAGTACCGTATCTTCAGTCAGTAAATCTTCTACAAGTAACAAATTTGAAGCGTATGAACAGCAAAGTTGGCTTGTCATGTGATATATTACATATGATCAAGTCGGAATGCTTTCCGGCCTAATGTTGGCAGCACCTGGTGACACCTTGACAAGTCTCAGAAAGCTGCTGTACATGCTTCCCAGCACTGAGGCATTTAGCCAACAGCAGATTCCATTAAAAAGCATCAAAGCTGGAGGCACACATCCCTCAGATGTTGACAATAATTTAATTTTCCATGCAGGAGGTGGGGCTACTGAGCATACGGGCTTAAATGGTAGCATACGCAGGGCTATGATTATACAAAAAGGATGTCTTAGACAAGGGACTGAATATCAGTAACTATGGTGTCTTGACATTTTCCCGAATGATTTTATTTTTGAGTACGTTTCTCTCAGACCCTAATGATTGCTGAGCACTCTGACAGAGCACCAATTCATGGTTTACGTGCTTATGTAAGGTTCTGTCCATTCCCCTCCCTTATTCTTACTTCTTTGTCCATACTTTCCAGGTCCTCCTTGGAGAGTGTATAGAGAGGCATGGTCTCTGACATGCTGGGCTGCCGTTTCCGTCGTGACGGTCCCAGCTGCTCATCATCTCGGCTGGGCCCTGCTGTCTCGTCCTGCTGACCCTTCTGAGAACCCCTGAGACACACCAAAAGCAGAAAACAACCGAATAAAACCTTATCAATGCATACACTGAGAAAGACAAAAAAGAAATCAAGATTCAATAATGTTATTCTTTTGTTGAGCTTCCCCTAAAACATAAATAAATCAGATGCAATCCGATGAAAAATTCTTAACTTTTTGAGAATTTGATCTCAGACTTATGACATCAACTCACTCATTTTAATGTTTCCTTTTTGTTTCCTCCATTCAGATGGTGTAATTGACCAATTTATAGGATTTTTTAAAAGTACATGCGTGTAAAAAGGGAACAAAGAGACACTCTGGAAACAGTTGTGAGACTGGTGTGCATGTGTGAACACGTGCACACATGCATGCACATTCACACAGAGTCAGCAAACAGATTGAAGTCAAAGACTGGAAGCCCAAACTTGAGTGGAAAGAGTTAAAACTAGGAGAACACACTGGAACATTGATATGCTACATTTGACCAAAAAGCTATGCTGACAGGTAGGTCTTGATTTGGGGACCGAAAGTACATGACCATCATCTGCTGTGGTCAAACTGTACACGATTTGCAAATTCCTCTGATATTACTCCAGAAGGACTAATAAAGGAATAGCTTATCCTATATTTAATTTTTGCATCATTTGTAAACAGCCCTAGTAGCGTTTTATTGATGCTCTAAGCTGAAAGCTGATTAAATCTTTGAGTTTCATAAAAGTAAGTTTATGATGTGTAGTGACAGAATGCCCCCGGGGCTCTGCGATGTATCAGTGCAAGCCCTGGTGTCATCATTAAGTTTGAGCTTGAGCCTTTGGTGGGTTGTGAGTGAATTCAGCACGATGCCCACTGCATTCACAGCTATCGACAATTTTGCTGCGGATCCACTTCATGTGTTTTGTGACTCTGGGAAGATGTTCTGCATTTCCTACGTAGTCTTCCAAATGGAATAAATTAGATGAATTTTGCAAGAGAAGGCTGCCACGAGTCTCTCAAGAGAGGTGGAAATTCAACTCCAAGTTGGTGTGATTTCTTTTTTTATTGAATTGAAGAGGATGCACTGATAACATTGTGGCTACAGTTAATTGCATTTTTTGAAATTGCGCGAGTATCTGGTGAATACCACAACTGTGGAGGCTGTTTTGTGTTTTCCTTATGCTACTGAGCAGACACAAGAACTCATTTGTTGGTTTTAAATGATGTGTGTTCAATGTAGTGGGTGAAACAAAGGAAGATCTGATAGTGATGTTGGAATGATTGCATTAGTGCACAGTGGTGTGCATCTGCATAGTGGTTCTTTTAAGATCAGCTGTCTTGGTGGTGTTGATGCAGTAGAGCATATAGAACATGATAAAGGGTATTTTTGTATGTAGCTGAATTGGGGCCCAGTTCATTACTTAAGGCCCTGACTGAAACCCCAGCGTATGCTACTGTCTGCAAACACTGTTTTCCCTCAGACTGAGGCTCTCTAATGATATCAAATGACATAACTTTTGAAAAGTATTTGAAAAGTCGGTGTAATCCCCGGCTCTGCATATTACTGAAAGTAAGTTTCTTTACAATGGAAGGCTTAATTGATGTATAGGTAAAGTAAACCCAAACCTTTTCTCCAACTTGTTAATGTGGATTTTCTTCTTGGTGTCAATAAAGAAAACTTCAATCATTACAGTCACTATTTTGTCCACTTTCCTTGCATATTCATCTATTCTGTGCTATGTCATGTTAAGTCTGATGTTTCACATGAGCAGTCTATTAAGTCAAAGTCTCCTCAACTTTATTGTAATTTTTTTGCAGTTGGCTCCCAAATTGATGGTATTAGTTAGCAGAAGATAGTCAGTACACAAATCCACCACAATACGTGTTTCAGTCAAGATACAGCCATGCATATGTTGAAGAGACAACACCAAAGCGTATACTGTCACAGCAGGAATAGAGGACCCAAACGCAGACATGGCAACAGGTTAAACTACAGGCTCATTGGACGATAACGAGGGGAACAGACTTGGAGCAGATGAGGAACAGACTTGGGACAATAGAACAGACGGGGAGGTGCGGAACAGATGGAAAATTGGAAACGTGTGGAATGAGGGTGACAAACAAACTAAACATCCGTCCATCCATCATCAACCGTTTATCCAAAGTTAAGTCCAAGGAAACTGGAGCCTATCCCAGCAGTCATTAGGAGAAAGGTGAGAAAACACCCTGACATGTTGCCAGTCCATCACAGGGCAGAACAGTTAGGGGAACAGTATCTTGCTCAAAGACACTTTGACACACTTCTCTGCAGGTGCTGGGATTGAACCACAAGCTAAACAGCCTAGCCTAAATACACAGATGTTTGATTAAACAATGAACATCAGGCTTGGGGAAAATGGCTAAAAAAGTAAAACTGGACATTGCTAAGGACTGGGACAGCTTAGGAACAGGCTGGGCATTAGCAAAGGTGGTTAAAAGCTCCAGAAAAGGATCAGTCTACTGACGGCCTGGGAACAGCAACAGACTGAGTACTGGCAGAGATGACTGATGGAACAGGAATATGCTACGTATTGGCAGAAATTATCAGAGGCTGGGACCCAAGAACAGGCTAGACATTGGTAAAAATGGCTGACAGCTTGGGAACAGGAACATGCAAGGCATCACACAGGCATCACACCACAGAGGGGATCAAATCAGCCACCGGAAATCAGCCATGGGAAGACATAGAATGGAAGATGGATTCATTTTTATACTACAATTTATAGTCTATGGTCTCGCTGATAGTCTAGTGACCAATCAAAATACTTTAAAGCACAGACGTGGCCTTCAAACTGCAGGAGAAGCAGAATAGCAACTCTGTTGTGGGGGAGATCAGAATGGGAACAAGTTCTTTGGTCATGGAAAAACACAGATGGCCTCAGTAGCAGCGGAATCAGCAACCAGAACTTATTAAGAGACACCAGACAGCCGGAATGGAAGCCTCGGCCAGAGGAAAACTCAAGAGGTGGCCATTGGCTGGAGGCAAAGTGAGGAATGGAAGGAAGATGGAAGACAGTCCAGTGTTGTGGCTGCTGGATAGGGCTGTGCCGAATCATATCTTTTGAGATCCAGAGCTTCGGTAGAAATCAACAGCCGGTATTCAAAGCTTTGGCCAAGGGGGAGAACATGACTTTGGAAGGACTCAGCCAGATATCTCTCCATTCTCAGCTGAGATGGATGATATAACGCCCCAACACATGTCTTTAGGCTTAATTGAAGGCATTATATTTTAAGGATTCTGTTATCCCACAGTGTTGTTTGTATTATTTGCTGATAAAAACCTTCACTAAAGGGTTTGGTGTTTTATGCAGGTTTGTGAGCCCCAGGGGATTGGTTGAACATGGCCCTATCGAAGCATTTTTTGCGACATAACAGCTCATGTAAAAATGTTTAGCACGCATAAATTGTTGACATACTTAAATGCTCATAACCTGAGGCTCTGAACCCAAGACAACACCTGATGTTGTAAACAGAAGTACAGAAAAATCACGCCGTTACAGTAGCAAAGTGGAAAGCACAGTAGGAGAGGCATCAAATCTAAAAAATAATATGTAATACAGACAATTTAACAAGGGGAGAACTATGAACAGTATGGACAGAAAATGACACTCATTTGTAATTAACTGGTATGTTGATTTTGTTGTTGTTCGTGTGTTGGGTTTGTTCTAAACTAGACGACAGCCTATATATATGGTACCATATTTCCATTAATATAAAGTATATAAATCAAGTGACGGGATGGATGATAGGCTGACATCTACTTTTTCAATGCCATGCAACCCCCCAGACTACCTTTGCGATCGACATATTGAGCACCCCTGCTCTAGAGGCTATCTTCTGCATAAAATGGCGGATTATTTTAAATCTGAGTAAACCCCACCCACAAATACACAATTTTGACATAGACTATGAGATTGTAGGTGGGGGTGGACCAAGGATCATGAGAGTGCCGGAAAGGGTTTTTAACATGAATGCTAAAATGTAAACAAACTTGTTCTTATATAGTAGCGCTTTTCTAGTTTGACAACCACTCAAAGTGTAATGAAAGCATGCGAGATGTAAACCCTTAGAAAAGGAGAACGTGATTCCCTTCTTCCTCTGGGGAGATCTTTAATTGGAGAGAATGTCTTTGATGATTCAAGTTTAATCATACTTTGTGCAACTCCCTGAAAACTGCATTGTGCCTCTGAAGTATTCATAATGTGGGGCAATTTTATTCTTATAATTATTAATTATGATATTATCATAGTACTCCCTCAAGCTCCATCTAAGTCTATGTCCACCCCCACAATGTGGGGCCTGATTGTGACACACAAAAATGGACCTCTCTCATACTATCGTAATACTAGAATAAATAAAAAAGCTTTGACAATTATGCTTTAAACCAATGACTAGCCTGAATAAATAAATCTCACCAAATTAGACTGTAAATAAAAACAACTAAATTTAACTATTTGAGATTGAAAACGGATTCATGATATGAAAGTGGGAAACTGAATGTCCAGATAGCTCCACAGCTGCCTCCAGTATCAAACATTTAAGTTAACCTTGGGTGTTTCATACTAAAAAGCATCTAATAATCTACAAAACCAAAGATCTTATGTTATCAAAAGTGTGACAACGTATCACCAAGGTTTATGTCTTCAAAATGATCAACTAATGACACAAGATGTCCAATTACAATAGACATTTTATCTGGTGGCCGTGCAATAGGCTGAAATACGTCTACTCTCGATTGATTGAGTCTCACGAGCTAAGTCGCACAGCGTGTGCTAAGGAGGAAGAGAGAGAACAAAAAGAAGCAGGGTGCCACAACGCAGTGCCACTGTCAGTTCAGCCCAGACCAGTGATGTCGCTGTTGAGAAGAGGTCCTCTGCCCAGCAAACCCCAAACACATCCAAACTCCCCACTGAATTACTATCCCGAGCTAAAAGAAATTACTTCACACATGGTGCTTCTCAAAAACCTGAGCGCTGAGGTCTCACAAATCAGAGAATCCACCCAACCACCTGTTTTCATTCCAAAGCAGTGTCACCCATCATCAAGGAGAGAGCAGGAAGCCCCATCAGTCCATTACCAGCCAGCAAGACCATCACAAAGGTACTGACCACCAGCCCAAGGCCCAGGACAGAGGAGGGAGCATGTTTAGCAGCCTATATTCATCCCGAGGCAGTATCGCCCACCATCGCACCGACAGCAGTGTGGTGCACTGGTCCATTGCCAGCCATCAGAACCTCAACAAGAGTTCTGGACATCAGTCCATGGTCCATTTGAGAACATTGATATATTTTTTTATCCCCCCTGCTTCATCCAAATCCGTGTCCACCGCCACAACATGGATACTAATTGTGACGTAAAAACTAACCTCTCTCTACAACTTTGAAAAGTGAATGGATGAGAAAATATGCCTGAACACTAGATACTACATACCTGACGATGAACAAGTTGTCCTATAAATTAGCCCCCACAGTAGCTGTGGAGTTTGTATTTCGGTAGATTTCGGCATTTAAGATGTATTAATGGCAATTCTGCAGTCAATTGTAAATACTCAGAATTATCAATAGTGTAAAACCCACTTTTCACATGCTTGCTGCAGTACTACTGCAATGTTGCTCTTGCTCCTAAGATTCATTGTTGTTGAGTGATGCACTAAGGGAGATTTTCTTCAGTGGCTACTAAACTAAAAAGCAAAAAAACAATACATTTGTCAACACAATACCTTAGAGGAGACTGCTCTTGGCGATCAGAGACCTGCCCTGAAGCCTGGAGGTAAGATAGTGGCCGGGAGGCCTGAGGACCCCTCCGAATCAATTTCCCTGTGACTGCATCATAGGTCCGCACTTCAGGGGCCGGCGGAGAAGTTTTGTGCTGAACGGGTACTGGGTGGTAGATTGGGTTCTGAAAGACCGCCTGATTATCAAGGAAAGTAGCTGGGCTGTTGCTCCTTTAAACAAAACAAACAAACAAAATATCATCATGTAGCTTTCTTTCACATATAATTTGCCTAATCTCGGGCCATTCTTGAAAAAGGACACAATATCATAGATGTGAAGCAAACCTGTTAACAAAACAGTGTTTTGTAAATTTGCATTCAGTAGACTTGAGACTTTGTCTACCAAGAGATCTGTGAAAAAAAAGTTTACTGGCTTTTTGTATTGTTTTTCTATGGAAAGGTCAGATTCTCATCCAATATAGGAAGTTGACCTTGCTATTTAGAACACAGCATTAACACCTTCTCGAAATGGGAAAGTATTTCAACTCATCAATGTCAAACAAACATTAGAAATAAAGAAGGGGAAGCATTAGAAAGGGAATGGCAGCTACAAAACCATAGCATATGAACCATAGCATTAGAAACCATACAAAACCAAATCTGTTTGATATGCATATCATCAGAAACTGAATAAAGAGCAAGCAGAGGGAATATTTCTTGTGAAAATTATCCAATTGTGTACCAACAACCACAAAGCATCTCCTCTCTTCACTTGCTTTCACATAATGCTTATACAGGCGCTAAATGTTTCTTTAAAAAATGTCTGCAGTGAACACAAGACCTTATTCTAGATGTGTTCAGGAGGGCAAGGCTGATCAAGGCATGTCTCACTTAAGAGCTGAAAGCAGCTGATAGAAGGAAGATAAATGGTATGATACATCTGTGGAGCAATTCAAGTAGTTGTTGATCATTGTCATATTTACTTTACTTGAAATTTGTAAATGTTTTCCACATTTTTTTGTTTTTTTCTACACTTTCAAGGCTTAAGCCTCACTTGAACAAATTTTGAATTTGCAATCACACTCCCCCAGAAATAAAATCAAACATATCAATAAGATCAAGTTCCTTCTGAGGTCCATGAATTGATTTGCATCTAAAACGCACTAAAGCAATAAAAAAACAAAAATAACAACTTGTGAATGAGGTTTTAGAAGGTCAACTGACTTTCTAGACAATGATTAGTTATCTTACCGGGGCGTCTTGGAGTAGTCCTCCTTCAGAGGGTAGAGCTGCTCCTCTACCCTCTCCCAGCGCTCCAGACAGCTCCACAGCCAGTCGGGGTTGACCACATGGAGATGCGTACAGCCTTGTGCTTGACGCACCTTCTCAGTTCCTAGATGATGGGTACAAGAAAATAATTCGAAAATTGTTTACCACAATTTGACAGTCCAATTAAAGCCACTTTGCATAGGGCATTGACATTTCAAACTGATTTCAAGTCATTTTCCTTTCTTTCATGCCTATTGTCTCATAAATAATTTTTAAAACAAAACAAGGAGCCTTTGTTTTCTTGATGGGGTGCAGGGGCGGAGTTGCCTGGATCAAAATTACAGCTATTTTGATGCTAGGAAACACAAAGGAAGCACAGCAGCAGCCCTGGTCTCCACAGTGTGCACAGGCTTCCACGCCAAAGATGTCAAATCAATGGCACACACCCTTCCATGCATAGATGGATGGATGAAGCTTTAATTGTGTGATTACATGCAATTGGTCTTGGCTGGTGTCTCGTGACACTTGAGACAAATGCATGCTTTAGGTAGGGATGAGCCATATTGTGGTTTTGACCCACTGCAGGGAATCTGGAAGGGCACCTGACTTTAATCCCCCATGCTCTATCGAAGTCTGTGTCCACACCTACATCATGGACCTCTCTAGTCTTAAGTCTATGACTGGCTGTCATGTTCTCTGTGTATGATTCAGTATTTGTTTATATGATTAATGCTTTCTTACATCTCTGTGCTAAAATAGCAGATATTAAGCTGCAGTAAGGACATACACATTTGTATGTGGCAATGGTTTTGACTACCATTCAGTTTTCAACTGTTTTGTTTCAGCAGCAAGCATGCTGACGCCTTCGTCCTCGGTTAGGTGAAATATTTGGAACCAAAAATTCCAGACTAGCTCAGATGTATTGTGGCTCATGTTTTGGCACATTTTCCTTTCAAGTGACATTTATTATGCCATGGATATCTCCCCAGTGTTTACATTCAAGATTCATCGTCACTCCGGTTGTATAAGTACGATCCTATGAAGTTCTATAGCTGGGAGACTCTTAAGAAGAAAAATAAATGTAAAGACTTTTCAGCCGTCCTTGTTTTACATTAACATCTTCAAATAAGACTCAAATAAGATCAGATAAAATCCTAGACAAAATAGACAAAGTATTCAGGTATTATTTCATTCCCCCTGTGGGAGTAATAAAGGAATCTATTGTCTTAAAAATTCATAATGACAGATTTCTTGGACAACACACTGACTTGATTTTAGGACTGGATGGGTGGATGGATGGATGGTTTCCACACTGGTTTTCAGCTCTACTTGGGTTTTCTAATGCTAATATTGAGCTCAACTTTACAAAGTCATTACTACAGTTGAGACGTGTCAAAATCACAGATGAACATTTATCCTACTCGTACAGGCCTGCATGGCTTTCACCTCCAGGCTGAGAACTTGGGGTACAGCTTCATTAACTCATTTCCAAACCAATGGGGAATGGTGACGTTTTATGTGAAGTATCTAAATTAAAATACATTCTTAAATCACTCAAATGCTTCATGCGCCGTCATATCTTAAACTGCAGTGTACACAAAACTACATGAGGAAACTGGTGTCAAGGCTTTTAATCTTTGATATCGGTGATATCAATAATGTCAATACAGCAGCCATATACGAGGTTTTGGCCTGCTCTAAGAAAAACAACACAGTGAACACAGTGAGAGTGAGAGGATGCAGGTATGGTCACACATGCACTAAATTAACACTGGTGAAGACTCACCTCTTATTTACTTCAATTCTAGAGCAAAAGGGCAAATAAAATATTTTTTTCCCCTGATGAAAGAAATTTTTGTTTTAGCTTCAGGTAGAGTTCAACTTTGACTGAAGAATCTGCAGCCTCAACTAAGCAAAGAAATATGTGTGGTTGACCCCATTTGGCTGTAGTTCTTTTAGTGGTCACCATCTTCCTAAAAGCAGTAATTCAATAATCAATTTCTGTGCGACATGATGCAACATGATGAATGCCTGTCAGACGCACTGTGTTCACCGCTGTCATTATGGGGGCCTTTTCAATAGTTCTCTCCTGGCTAAGTGTCTGCTGCTGATTTGGCCCTGAGCACTCTCTGGGGCTGATTTCCTTCCCATCTGACATACAGGGATGTTGATTACCAAATGCTGCTGTCAGCGAGGTCTGCTCCCTAGGCAACAGCTCCACTTCCTGTTTGATTTCTGACAGGGAGGAGTGGGTAAGGACCAACGCAGATATTTCTTTGTCCTCATGTTTTGACCACCGCCACTGAGCAAGAAAATCTCCTCTGGCTGCTCTTGAAACAAAATGGGTTTTTCAAAGATGAGGAACCAATCTTGTAACATTTTATTACATTGAGGGACTTCTGAAATGACTTCTCTCCTGCAGAGGAGGTTGCGTAGGCATGGATGTGTATCATGAAGCTGTTTTTCTTGAGTATTTCTATGTCGGTTGGACAAGTATTAGACAATTATTTTGATTTTGTCATTCTTTGCAACCTTCACAAGAGATTTATATTGATTTGCTGAATTGGATGTATGTGTACAAGGGCTGTGTCGGAAATTGCATACTAGCATACACTATATATTTAAGGACTATACACTGCATACTGCATATTCCATTAACAACTAAGCAGTCTATTATCACTATTATCACAGACTATTAAGAGTAAAGTATACTCAAATGGCACATCGAATGACTGTTTAATCTCCCTCACCAAAACCTACTGCTTTTGAAAACTAAAAATAAACATTTTTCCTCATCGGCACCACAAGGGGAAATTGTCAATTCTCTGCATTTAACCCGTCCTATTACGAAGGTGCAGTGAGCAGCCACTATGTGGTGCTCAGGGAGAAGTGAGGGGTTCAAAGTATGGCTCAAAGACATCTTGATCTACTTTCTGCAGGACCAGGGATCCAATCACCAATCTCTGATTACTAGATGACCACCCTACCTACTGAGCTATACCACCCCATAAAATTCAAACCATTACAAACCATGTCATTTTCTGAGCTGTTTCAGTAGCATATAGTATATACAACAACAAAGGCAATCTAGCTGGAAATTGGTGGAAATTTGCCCTCAGAGGTCAATATTACCAGCTGGCCATACAGTTATAATAAGGCTTGCTAAATCCTGTCTCTCATCTGATTATTAAAGAGCGAAAAAGCGATTTTTAAGCGGTCATGTTTATTTGGTTTCAACCATGCTGATATATACTGGGGATAATATACTTCTGTAATCAGCTACATCAGCAACACCAGCTACACCAGACCTCAAAACTGAGATACAACACTGGAAAATATTCATGTCATATCTTACATTCTATCTTCTTGTGTGAAGCAATATGAAAGCCTCATTGTGCATGTGGTGGGAGTCACCTAAAGCGTGAAAATGATAGTTATGCTTTAGCCCACAAGACATTAAGAAGTCCTTATCTACAGCAGACAATGGAAAGAGAAGTCAGGAATAGCATCAGCATCCAATTCAAATCCATCCATTCAATCTCCAGCTGCTTATCCTGAGTAGGGTCACAGCAGACTGGAGCCTATCCCAGGCTCATTGGGTGAAATGCAGGGAAATACCCTGGACAGGTCACCAGACCATCACAGGGCAGAGCGGTTAGAGGAACAATGTTTTCTCAAGGACACATCAACATGCTTCCCTACAGATGCCAAGATCAAACCAATAACCTTCAAATCGTCAGATGTCTCCTCTACCCACTGAGCCATGCTGCCCGTTTCAAATCCCTTATTTGAACTAAATGGTGACTTTTCAGCCTCAAATGTAAGAATGGTTTAGAGAGCAGTTTTCATTGCATCAAGGTTTACTAGCAGGTCATCTGATGGTTTGGGATCATGTCATTTTTGTAAGTCCTATAATTGAAGCTTTAGAGTTTTTATCTAGTGTTCTGGGTATGAGATAGTGATCTCTTGTATATATGCTTTTTAAAAAAATATATTATTATCATCCCCTTTTTCACACCCAAATTCCCCGAGTTGCCTATTGCTGGGTCAGTCTCTTTGATACCCTCTAGAACAGGGCTGGGCAAAAGGATCCAGAAGGGGCCGATGTGGGTGCAGGTCTTTGTTCCAACCAAGCACTTCCAAAACAAGACGATTGGTTGACTAATAGAGTCAGGTGTCTGAGTACTTGGTTTGAACAAAGACCTGCACCCTTTCTGGATCACTTTGTCCAGCCCTGCTCTAGAAAGTCAACAGGAAGGAGGAAGTGGTAGCATGTGTCTCCTCCAAGTCACATGACCACTAGCCCTCACTAGTCCACACATCATGGTCTGGTGGGGAAAGCACAGTGCTTGGCCGTCAGAGGAGAATGAAGCAGAGTACTTTCCATTCACTTAAAAAAGAGGCCTGGACCACCCAGAGGGGGACACTAGTGAACCCACAATACTTTATCCAACCTAACCCCTATACCCATGTGAGGCTTAGCCAATTATGAC
>OMLC01056023.1:0-19632 GCA_900302585.1 Regalecus glesne
TACATTGGAAAGGTGCAGCAAGATCATTTTGGACCTCAAGTCATCACTCCTAACCAAAGCTAACAGTCATCACATTGTTTTCTATTGGTTTCACATTGACAGATTTTGACCTTCTCATCAATTCTTACCTGAGAAACATTCGCATCAAGCTGTCCAACGGTGCTTGAAATAGCTCCTTGTGGTGTGCTTCTGTGCCCAGTAGTTATGTGAATCCCGTGATCATCTGATCTCCTAACCTCCTCTGGTTTCCCATGTGGTGTAGCCTGGCGAATCCTACGTTGTGCTGTGGTGCTCCCTGCTTGTCCTGTACTCATACTGACTTGTATTTCCTTCTTCTTCTTCCTCCACTCAGTGAAACAGCCCAACCAGAATTTCAAGCACATCTCGACATATTCCAACAAGCAGCCTTATATCTCGCTGAACTTTCTGGTGCATGAGAACTCGCTTTGGCTCGGTGGAAGAGCACGTGCCTCCGGAACTCACGAGCCAGAGGCTGCGGGTTTGAACCCACTGCAGGGCATCAGGAAGGGCATCCAGCTTTAATCCTCCAAGCTCCATCTTAGTCCATGTCCACCCCCACAATGTGGTTATAATGGTGACACGTGAAGAACTGGCCTGCTGTATGAGACCAGTTTGGGCACTGGTAAAAGATGATGGAGGGCTTGTAGATACAAAGAGAGATGATACAAATCAGGTTAAATCCTACTGCAAGTCAACTGAATATCCTGCTGAAGGCTCAGTGAGCAGAGACACTCAGCCCTGAGCTGCTCTCTCTCTCTCTAAATCACTCTAAATAAGAGCAGTTGGTCTCATCGTAGGGGGCTGTGGTAGCTCAGTGGTAGAGCACGTACTTTGAGAACTGACAAGCCAGAATCTGTGGGTTCAAAACCACTGTAGGGCATCAGGAAGGGCATCCGGCCTTAATCCCCGAGCTTGATCTGAGCCCATGTCCACCCCCGCAGCGCGGGGGCTGATCGTAACAGGTCAAATGTGACACATTTGTTCCAGTTTCCAAATTGAATCTAAATTTGAGGCGTGCATCGGTCACACCAGTCCGCTCTGATCCCTGCCCTTTCCATCCACACTCTCTGTAATCCGCCGTGGATCAGTTGCCTGCGTGTGACATCTGCCATGTCGTTCGGTCATTTTGTTCCCTGTCAAGGCTCATTGGTTGGGTGGAGGTGGCGTTATTTGCAGTCAGGCTGTCGCCATGGAGCTGCGTCCAGCTCCGTTCTCCGCTTCCTGATTGGCTGGCGTGGCTTCTCCCACCTGCACCTCTAATATACCTGCTAAGCCTCTGGGATCCTCTGTCACCCTATCGCTGACTCACCCTGTTCCCTGGATACTCAAAACTGATTAAACCCAGCAGCCGATCCCTGTTTTGCTGTGAAAACACTATTTACTCATATTTATCTCCTTCCCACCCCTCTTTTCAACCCCTCATCCTCTCTCTCCATCTCTATTGCTCACTCTGTCCCTGTTTGTCTCTCTGTTCACCTCCCCATCTACACCCCCCCCACACTGTCTCTCTGCAGAGGACCATAACCTTAGGGGCCGGCGATCGCCAGGTCATCCAGACCCCCATCAACGACTCCCTCCCTGTCAGCGGTAGCAGCGTGGCTCAGCTCTTCAGACAGCTCGGTACGACCAATCACATCACTGCCTAAGCTCTCGGTCATGCCTCCCGCTTTAAAGTCCAGTGCATCCTTTCTTCATTTCCCATCTCACACGTTCATTTTTTCGGGTGTTTGAGGCATTTGGAGTGGACGCCTGTCCTGGGATGGACTGGTGACCTGACCAGGGTGCGTCTCGGCCTCCCGCCCAATAAGGACTGGGATAGGCTCCAGCAGATGTGCGACCCAACTACGGATGAGCGGTTGGCGATGACATGTTGAATATGATCTGTCCTGACGGTGTCAACTACACTGTTCTCTATCCATGTGCACATGGACGAGTGTTAGCCATGACCAACCCTGCCCAACTCACAACCCTCCACAACCTGCCCGCGATCAGGAGACATCTTCTACTAGTTTTGACACGGCCGTAGGAGGCCAGCAGCTTACTCGCCTCCCTAGCCAGGCATCTTCACGGTCATGGCTGGATAACAGTCCAAACCAAACAGCTAGCTTAAGCCACTCAACGTCTGGCTGTGTTGTTTCATGAGGGCTGATTTTATTAGGAACCTCATGTGGAGTTGGTTTTCGGTCCGTTCCGCTCAAATGAATCTTAAAATGTGAACCGCACCTTTCCGTCGTGTTCGCCATGTGCCTCGTTCCACCCAGCCGCTCATGCCATCCTGTCTGGGCTCTGTTCATCCTCAGGCATAGTCAACGTGCTGTGTTTGTTCTGCGCGGCTCTCACCGAACACAAGATTCTGTTCCTGTCCACCAGCTACCAGCGCCTCACGGATGCTTGCCGGGGACTGCTGGCCATCATGTTTCCACTCAAATACAGGTGCGTGTGTGTGAGCGTGTGCGTGCACGTGCCCTCGTGTGCACACGGTCCTGAATGTCCTTTTGTGACTGACGCTGGTGTGCTTGGAGCAGGGTTGAAAAACTACCTTGCCCAAACTGCCAAAATGGTTGCTTCATCTGCAGATGATACAGAAATACAAAGAGGTACACTGTAATCGGCCTGCCAAAGTAAACCATTCGAACCAGCAGTGCCGTTAGTCACACGCACACAAAGCGGGGGAACGATAAACATGTCCATGCAATTTATTCAGTGCATACACTTTGTCTGGGAGTGATGAGTTATTATTGGTTGAGTTTTCCATAGCCGTGACCTCCAGAGGAACTCTTTACACTTTTCCTCCTCGTGTGCGGTTACGCTCAGATCTGAGAGGATAAACACGCCATCAAGTGACCGGAATATGGCAGCATTCACTGGTCAACTGGTGGGAGCCTTCCTGGTATTCAGGATTGCAAAAATGTATTTCAAGGTTGCATCTTGTGGACATATACGTAACCCATGTTGGTTAGATGGTCCTGATGTGGGTGAGGATTAACACTCAAATGGGGATTGACGCAGGAGGTGCGGTGGGAGTCCGGCGGGACCCTCCCTCATATGTCGGGGAGACAGAGATCATCAGCATAATAAATTGATGAGAATTATGCACTCTAGATTATATCATTTATATGCTATCGACCACCCAAAGAGCTCCGCAATGAATATCTCACATTTACCGAGCGACGCAGCAGGCACATGTGCATAGTGACACCGACATCTCTTTCTCTGTTTCCATCTCCCCCCACCCCAGCTTCACCTACGTTCCCATCCTACCGGGCAAACTCCTGGAGGTCCTCAGCACGCCCACGCCCTTCATCATCGGGGTCAACTCCTTCTTCCGCTCCGAGACACAGGAACTGGTGGGTACCGGCCAGCCGCAGTGTGATGGACCGCTGATAG
Organism: Regalecus glesne; assembly: GCA_900302585.1. Taxonomy (NCBI): domain Eukaryota; kingdom Metazoa; phylum Chordata; class Actinopteri; order Lampriformes; family Regalecidae; genus Regalecus; species Regalecus glesne. The sequence continues at coordinate 3,409 of OMLC01056023.1, forward strand.
ACTGTTGCTCAGGGTTCAAAGGTCAACCATCTCAGCATCCAATCCTGCTGTCTGTAACAAAACGGGAACACACTTGGCTTTATGCTTGTGTAGCGAATGCCTCACAATAGACACCTGTAGAGAGGAAGACGTGCTGCTCCGTGTCACAGTCCTGTTATGCAGACTACTACCCAACAAGACGTCCCATCATCAGAAGTTTAGGGCTACAGAGGAACCTTATCCTGACTGTGTGTGTGTGTGTGTGTGTGTTCTGGCTTTTCTCCTAGTTGGATGTGATCATTGCTGACCTGGATGGCGGCACAGTGACCATCCCGGAGTGCGTCCACATCTCCCTCCTCCCCGAGCCTCTCCTCCAGCAGACCCAAACCGCACTATCCATGGTAACGCTTGCCAAACACACACACGTGCATACACAGTAGCAGACATGCCAATATGCACGCACTCACTCAGACAAGCACTCACCAAGACACACCAAAAACAAACAGACACTAAGGCACGTACAGAAGAACAAACCAATCTTCACGTGTCCCCGTCTTACAAGGCCATGATCACAACTGTTCCTCATCCCTCTGGGAATTGCCCACATCACCATGGCAACACTTAATTAATGGTTATGGCTATTTGTGTATCAAACTGATCGCTGGTTCCGGCTGCGACACAACTGCCGGTTACGGTCAGTATGCATCCGTGCCGTGTATCAGGGCGGGGATCCCTGCAGTCACCTAGAAGAGTGGTGAGTCATTTCTCTCCCTGGACACTGTGTCCAAATGAACTGGTTCAACACAAACACACATGCAAGAACACAGATGTGTGTTAGCACACACACCGGTTAGAAATGTCCTCCAGCTCTGCTGCTGGTCTCCCAGCTGAGCTTCACCACAAGGCATGCCGGCTCTTCAGGAAACCAGGACAGCGACTTGTCCTGACCGCGGACACTAAAACAGCAGAACCAGAGGTAGCCTTGGCACGCTCCCTGTGTCATGCCTTACGATGATGGCTTTCCAAGCACTCACTGGTAGTAGTTGCCTTCTGGCTGTCATGTCATTCATAGCCATACCAACTCCGCCTCATGTGCTCGTACAGTACTCCGCTATTGTTATCCTAATTCGCCCATCTCCACACAAACAACCCCGACCTTAAGCTAACTCGTGCCGCGAGAGTCGCTCTCCGTCACCGCCTCTTGTCACTGGATGTCTGTTTGCTGTTCCAGTAAAAGCAAATGATTTCCTTGTCTTCCATCTAGAAAACAATTCCCTGTCGCGGTCGCTTCCCCTTCGGTGACCACATCTCCACTCGACCCACAGATAAGACATTGATCACTTGTGCCATCATTGATCAAACTGGAGATTTGTTGACCTGGGCCGTCAGTCATGTATTATTATATAATGTTGTGATTCGGACACAAGCTTTCCTGTGAACCACGGACTCAGCAAACTACAGCACAACATGTGCACAGGGCCGGCCATCCTGGATCGGGACAGAGCCACAGTCCTGCCGGCCTCTGTGCAGGGTCAGAACAACCCCAGGCTGTCTGTTACGCCTGTCTAACAATAGACGTCTGTCACTAGAGGTTAATAAGACACAGATGGTACTTAGTGGCTGGATGAGCCAACGCTAACCACAGCTGCCTCCGGACCAACGCACCATCCTGTCCGAGCTGCTGCAGTCCCTCATGTTCTGCCGTCGACATGTTCTGCTCCGACACAAACCCTGACTCGTCAAACGGACCTCTCCCTGGCTGCAGGTCGGGGGGGGGGCACGGTAGCTCAGCGGTAGAGTGGGAACTGATGAGCCAGATGTTGCAGGTTCAAACCCACCGCAGGGCATCAGGAAGGGCATCCCGTCGTGATGCCTAAGCTCCATCTAAGTCCGTGTTCCCTCCCACGATATAGGGACTAATGGTGACACACAAAACGGACCTCTCACTGCTCAGTCGCTTGCAAGGTGCCCTTGAGCAAGGCAGGCAACCTGGAATTACACCGGTGGAGGTGTTGACCAGCCATAGAGGTATGGTGCAGGGTGACGAGATGAGTGTGACTCAATCACAGAAAGCCCAAAATAGCACAAGTGGACTCTCCCTGGACCCACAAACATGCTCCGTCTCACACACACACACACACACACACCCTGCTTTTCAAGCAAACTGTTGTGATTGTTTAAAGCCACATTAATCACATTAATCACAGCAGTGGTGCCATTTAAAGACATTGCCACACTAATAAGCGGCTTTATCGTTTTCTGTAGCCTGTTACTGACTGACAGGTCTGGCTGTCGTCCAGGGTTCATTTACTCCTTCCTCTTCTTCTTCTCTGCCAGTTGCTGCAGCAGCAGCGGGGAGGGATCCATCCTCCAGCACGGCGGAGGGAGGCTGAGCTCATTTGTCAGAGCGCCTCTGTTTGTTTGCAAAAGAGTTCAGTTAGCTTGGCGTTGGGTTCTCAGTCCTAACCCAAACACTGCGTGTGTGTGTGTGTGTGTGTGTGTTGGGATCGAAGGGGGCCTGTGATGACGAGGAGCACGGATTCCAGAATTTTCCCACATGGCTTATTTGAGAGCATCTTTATTCTGAAATATTATCTTCTAATCAGAGCTGTATTTATTTTGTTATTTCAAGGCTCGTCATATCGGGGAAAACAGGAGAAAACATGGCGTTCCCCGGCTCGGTGGAATGACAGCACCAGATTATAGTCTGAATACAATCTAAAAGTGGAGCAGCTGAATAACGGAGTGGTAGGGACTGAAATAAAGTAAACACAGCGTTCCCGCTTCCCACAACACAGGAGCCGGGCTGGCGGAGTTATTTCTGTTGTTGTGTTGACGCCCCACACCCCCGAAAAAGACTCAACTCTGCAGGGCACCTTCTGCCAGAGAGAGAGAGGGAGACAGAGGTCCATTTTACATGTCACCATTAGTCCCCAAGTTGTGGGGGTGGACATGGTCTTAGATGAAGCACAGGGGACCGAGGCCGGATGCCCTTCCTGATGCCCCGTGGGGGTTTGAACTCGCATTCTCTGGCTCATCAGTTCTTGAAGTGAGCATCAGAGATGGAGGCGGTCAAGGGTCAGAACACTTCCACCAGTGTAGAGGCAGATTTGGGTGAGGGGCTGTGATGTGCTAGGAAGAAGGAGGTGGGGCATCCTAAGCATTCTAAACAAGATGGCTCTTTCAGCCAAGACTGTGGGGGCGTGGCCTGTCTGTCAGGATGCCTTCAGGGGGAATCTGCTCTCATTTCCATCCATCTCTGAGTTTGTGAGTTCTTTGCACCACCGGCATGGAGACTCCCAGTTCTGGAAATATGCCAGGCTAAGGGAACAGCACACTGGGTCAAGGGTCCGCGTCCAAAGCTTAAGCTGCTCCTCCATGTACCAGTTTGTTTGTTAGTGTATTTGTGTGTCCAAGGGGTCATTCTTTGCTGTTTGAATGGCGTCACATGCAGTCCTATTCCTCCTTGATCTCTGTGCTGAGTCCTGGTGTTTCGCCCCATCTGCACCGCCTGTCTCCATCCGGTACCGGTCCAGACTCAGGGCCAAGGACTCCTCGGTTCTGACTCGGATGATTTCTGTCCGGCTCTGTTTGAAGGGAATGACGGGTACAATGGTCCACACAGACCCAGAGGTCCCAAGCCACTTAGTCAGGTCACACACATCTAAGTGGGCTTGGACTGACCCGCTCCTGTGCCCGGAAAGCTTAGCTGAGGTTGGAAAACTGATCGCAGGGCCTCGAGATTTATTTAATTGTCCATAAAAGCAGCTTTGGAGGAGGCGGTAGGGGGCTGTGTTTGTGTGTACAGAGGGGCTTTGGGCTGGCGCTCAGCAGGATCGAAGGTCGGAACGATCATGATGCAGTAGATTGCTGGTCTGAGAGGCTTAGCTGTTCTTTTCCCTTGGTCGTTAGCTGGATGCGTGTGCTGCGATGGATGGTGGCCTTGAGGATGCGGTGTTTTCAAACAGGAGCCGTGCTGTCAGCTGATTGGTAACTGGACACTCGATGCTAGCATTGTGTTCATAGCCACGAGGCACCAGATGAGTATCTTCAATTGTTACTTCTGCTCACTATTCACTCTGAAAGCATCACACCACAGCATCCACTACCACTGCCGCCTATACAAGAGGAACCAGGACAATAGAAAGTCAGTTTTATCTGTATAGACCATTAATCACACACGTGCCTCAGGGGGCTTCACTCTGACACCGCAAGCCTGTCGTCAGACACACTGACACAGAGGGAAGAAGAGCTCACACCTCTGGAAGAGCATCGCTCCCCTCCTACTGACCATCACACTGATGGTGCCACGGTGCAGATCTGGCCTGCCCATCAGACACATCTGACCAGTCAGCTCAGCATATCAAATGCAAGGCAGAGGCTACAAGCTGCTTTTGGTCCAACGTTGAGGGCTTCAGGAAAAAACTTCAAGGAGAGACAATCGGACATGATTTCACTCCCACGTGCATCTTTGGAAGCTTCTCCTCACGTCCATTCATCTGGTGCTATAATCCAGCATTTGATCCAGTTTTCACATGAGTTTGCACACTGCCTCCCAGAGGAGCCGTGACCTGGTAACCTTTAGATTTTGGGCCCTTTCTCCTTGGATCCTGCTTCACCAGGCATGGCTCCATCCACTGTGATGGAAAAGGAACTGATGGAACCATCACCAGAGAGCAACCTGAAGCTTCAGCTCACACAAATTGACCTTGCGTCATTGTGGATACTGGCTGCCCATCAATATCCCTTTCCGTCAAAACACACAATAATACATCTGCCTCTAGGCACGCTCAGTAATCCAGGAAAGGAAGTCGTAAAAAAGGTGAACCAGTTCATCCGAACATAAAGTTTTATTGAGAGACGGTTCGTCACTCCTACAGTGGGACATCTTCAGTCTGAGCTGGCTGCAGCATCCCCACCCTCATAAACTATACAGTTACATAACGGCCCAAACACAACTTAGCCTTTGGCTAGACTTTCAGTGGCCGTGAGCATAGCTGCAATCCTAGCATGCTAAGATCTGGACGCATGCTAGCCTGCGTGTCAGCCTCTCACCCATCCCACCACAACTCGACCTCATTATTTCCCCAGACGCGAGCCAAGTGTCTCACTGAGGGAAGGCCGAACAGCACAGCGCGGTCATTACCGCCGACGGCAGCGTAACGCGCCTTCACAGCTCAGTTGGCTTCTCCTCCTTTCTTTGTGTTTTTTTCCCCCATTTGTTTGGAATCCTGGTCCTTGGACATTTTGGGACTTGCAGAAGGTTGAGAACCCCTGACCTAGCACGGCCATTTTGATTTACCTCATCACATTAGCCAGGGCTTTAATTCCCCCTCCGGTGCCCACCTCACATGCACACAAGCAGAGATGCTCCGGTGTCCCCCCCCCCACACACACACACACAAAGACCTACGGTTGTCTCAGGTTTACCTCGCCGCCATGCGAGCAGTGCGCCGCACCGCGTTGTTACTGGTGAGATGTGCCGCGTGAGTCAAGCTGGATCGGTTGGTTGATCTGCTGTTGTGGTTCTAGGTTCTGGACCCAGACCTGGAGGTAGCTGACCAAGCCTTCCCCCCGTCCTCTACACAACCCTCAGCACTCAAGATCATGGTAAGAGAGACAAAACGTCACATGAGTGACGTCATTCATCTGCTGTAACTTCACACTTTGTGCCATTTGTTGTAAAGAATGATGTCTGCCCCTCAACATGAACAAATGAATGGATGTATGCATATAAATGCCAGCACGTGTTCGTAACTGTTCCCACCTTGGTGCATTTCAGGATAAGGAAATCCGAGCAATCTTTCTGTGGCTGTTCGCCCGGCTCTTCCAGGGCTATCGCTGGTGCCTGCATATCATTCGGATCCACCCAGAACCGGTCATCCGCTTCCATAAGGTAGGCGAACACAGGCTCCGCCGGGCGTCAGGCTCTGAAAACCAAATGAATCACAGTGTGTTAACTTCGGTCCCACCTCCCCGATATTTCTCTTTCTATGGCCGTAAAACCTGAAAGACGCATTCTGCTGCGGTCTGCCTCTGAAACACCGCTAGCAGTAATTTCAGATCTACGACGCGTTGCATAACTCGGTGGGGATGTGTTGTCTGAAAGGGAAAACTGAGAGGGATTAGGCGCTCATCAGGGTGATGTAAAATGCGCCATAAGCAATTTATGAAACTATAAACATAAGAGTCGAACAAAGCGACCTAGAAACGAGCATCACAACAACAAATAAACATAGCAACAGGCCTCCAAACAACAATGAAACACGACATCTTTGGAAACTGGGAAAAATGCTCAAAAATGATGATTCAGGAGGTCGGATGAAGCCAAATGCCAAAATGTCCAACCAAGTGCTTTAGTTTTAACCTGTTGATCACCATTATTCGGTACAAGAGACCGAAACGGAAGAGGTCAAGGGTCAGCACAGCATCACCGGTGCAGAGGAAGATTTGGGTGTGCTAGAAAGAAGGAGGCAGAGCATCCTAAAACACACGGGTCTCTCAGCATCCACCGCTGTGTGGACGTCTGTTGGGATGCACTCAGGGGAGAGTCGGCTTCCATTCCCAGCCATCTCTGGGTCTGGGAGTTCTTTACCCATCAGCCTGGGGACTCCCAGTTCGGAAACGGCCAGAGCGGAAGACTTGGACTGGAAATACACCAGGCTAAGGGAACGGCACACCGGGTCAAGAGTCTGTGTCAGCAGCCAAGCTGCCGGGGCGTGCACCAGTTTGTTTGTTAGTGTGTGTGTGTGTTTATTCAAGTGCTCATACTTTGCTTTGTGAATGGCGTCACGCGCAGTCCTGTTCCTCCCCGACCTCTGTGCGGAGTCCTGTTGTTTCTCCCCGTCTGCACCAACTGTCTCCGTCCGGTGCCGGTCCAGACCCAGAGCCAAGGATTCCTCGGTTCTGACTAGGATCTCTGGCCTGCTCTGTTTGAAGGGGGGGATCGGTGGGTACAATGGTCCACATTGACCCAGAGATCCCAAGTCCAGCCAGTCAGTCGGGCCACATACGTATCGGCCTGGACTGACCCGCTCCTGTTCCTGGAGAGACTGCCTCCGTAGTTTAACAGTACCGAGGTCCCTGTTGGAACTCATTCACTACGTCTGTGTCCATGAAGCTTTACAGAGAATTCTGCTTCCTCTGTAGAACACCACTAGCAGCGGTTGTAGATTTATGCTACGTTACTAAACACGTGTACTGTCTGAAAAGGGGGAAGGGGGAGGGATTAGATGCTCATGGGGGTCACGGTGCATCACAACCAGTCTATGTAACACCAGACAAAAGACCAGACCGGTGGAAAAGGGATCATCCTAATAACACAAGTCAATACAGCAGCAGGCGGCGAGACGATTAAACTACGTCTCTGGAAACTGGAGATCAGCAATAGAGGACGATTAGGAACTAAATGGGTTAAATGGGAAATGTGGTAACAGCCTCTCGTGTCTGCCCCTCTCCAGGCGGCCTTCCTGGGTCAGAGGGCGCTGACGGAGGACGACTTCCTGATGAAGGTTCTAGACGGCATGGCCTTCGCCGGCTTCGTGTCGGAGAGGGGGCCTCCCTACAGAACCACGGACCTGTTTGATGACGTGAGTCCTCCAGCACCACAGACACTGACCCGCTCAGACGGCAGATTTCTCACTCTTCAAGCGTTCGGATCGGTTCCAGGATGGAGTGAAAGACTTGGAAAGAGGGATTTCTTTTTTTTTGTCAATGCCCGATAAGCACCGCCCCTCTTCCTGTTTCCACAGCTTATTGCCAATCAGGTGGAGCGGATTCGACAGGAAGAGGCGTGCCCACACAAAGTCATGAGCCACATCAGGGAGCTGGCGGAGCGGCTGTTTAAAAATGTAGGTTCTGGTCGAGAGAATACCATGTGACATGTTTTACAGAGTACCTCCTCTCCCAGACTGTTCCCCATATGTCCTGTTGTCTCCTCCTCCCCCATCTCCCCAGTTTGCACTCTCTCTCAGTCATTGTCTCATCTCATCCTACGCCTCCCCCTGCCTTTTCCAGACTCTCAATCTGCTCCTCTGTCCCTTTAATCTTGTCTGTCTCACAACTTCTCCTGTCCTCCCGGTGTGTCTCTCTCATTCTCCCCCTCCATCTTCCTCCGCCTGTCTCCTCTATCCTCCGAATAACCATGCGTCCTGTTTTCCTCTCTCCCCTCACTGCTCTCCTCATCTCTCTCTCTCCGGCCAGGAAAACCCGTACCCCGCGGTCGCAATGCACAAAGTCCAGCGGCCGACCGAGAACTCCAGCCAGGCTCACCCCCAGACCCGACCCCCATTCCCCATCCTGGACGAGGTCAGCGTGCAGCTTTTCATCGACCATGCCACCGCTAAGCTGAAGATGGCCCCGCCTGTGGTCAAGGCTGAGCTGAAGAGCATGGTGCCCTCTGGACCCCCTCTGGGTGAGACGGGGGGGAGGTGGGATGGGGTTCGGGGAGCAGGGACAGTGAACTTAAATCTTCCTGTGTGGACCTCTCTCCATCACCAGTCTGTCTGTCAGTCTGGGCTCAATGGGAAGGCATGGTGGGTGATGAGGTGATTGATGGGGTCTTTAATCAGCCCCTCCCTCCCCCTCTCCACAGGAGACATTGTGGACAGGCACAGTAACGCACTTGCCAACAGTGCACGGAGGCTGGAGGTGGTCAGGAACTGCATCACATACATCTTCGATAACAAGATGCTGGAGGCCAAGAAGGTAGGACCGGAGGAGACACGTTGCTTAGCAATAGCCGGGTCTCTCAGACAGCTGATAGTCCTGCAAGAGCCTTTGGTTTAATTTATACCAGCTTTCTATTTTACTGAACACAGGAGACTTTTTACTTTCACGTCAGGTCCTGGTGTATTGAAGAACACATAGCGTTTCGCCTTCTGTGCAAAGTACAAACTTTTACACTTCTGCTGTGAATATCATCTCCATGCTTAGCTGATGCCAGCGGTACTGCGGGCGCTGAAGGGCCGAGCAGCGAGGGTTTGTCTGACGCAGGAGCTCAATCAGCACGTCCTGCAGAACCGAGCGGTGCTGGATGACCAGCAGTTCGACTATGTTGTCCGCATGATGAATTGCACCCTACAGGTGAGCCCAAAGCAGAGACAACAAATAAGAACATGACTCCATGACTTGATTTCAGATAGGCAGTTGGATGGATGGATGGATGACTACCATTTATGAAGAATGAAATAGTCCATCCTTGTAGCCATTGTATCACTTGACATGCAAAGTCACAATTAAAGAGCCATGGGGAACATCTCCGACATGTTCTGATGACATATGGTCTCCTGTTTTTGCTCAGGATTGCTCCCATATGGACGAACACGGGATTGCAGCGGCGCTCCTTCCGTTGGTCACGGCCTTTTGCAGAGTAAGTTCACAGCCTAAAACACAACTCTCACAAATATGACATTCTCCGACTCGTGGCTAGCTTGAATGTGGTGGTCTGGACTTTGACGCTTGGACTGATGTGTCTGCCGCTATTCCCACCCAAGGATCTTCATCCATCTGTCCATGTGTCCACATTAGACACGTGATGAAACTTGGCCTGGTGTCTTGATCTGGCCTGTTTGTATTTTAGATATTCATTGATTAGTATCTTCACTATGAAGGAGGTCATCCTGGTTATTCTGTCATCCTGATCATGTTGTGTGGTGTAAAGTGTGTCGTATTCTGTGTTCACGTCATCCATCATCTGTCTGTCTGTCTGTCTGGGAGAGAGATCCTCCTCTGTGGCTCTCCCTGAGGTTTCTTCCTATTTGTCTCCCTGTTAAAGGTTTTTAAGGGAGCTGTTCCTGATGTGAGGGTCTGAGGAAAGGATGCTTTGTTAGTGTAAAGTCCACTGAGGCACATTGTTAATTTGTGATAATGGGCTGGACAGATACAGTTGACTTGACTTAACTTGAATGTACAGCAGGATCAGGGAAGTTTGGACCACAGTGCACGTTTCTTTTGCCTCAGCGATCTATAATTCTAACAAAAGCAGTTTACTTTGTGGTACAAATTTCTAAATCTCTTGAATGCAAGATTCAAAAAACTCACCAAACTCCCCGAGGTTTCCGCTTCATCTTCCATCATCAATATGAACCTGTGATGGCATTTTCCTCTGACAGAAACTCGGGGCCGGCATCACCCAATTCGCCTACAGCTGTGTTCAAGAGCACATGGTGTGGACCAACATGCAGTTCTGGGAAGCCATGTTCTACAGTGATGTCCAGAACCACATCCGGGCCCTCTACTTGGAGACGGAGGAGGGCGAGCAGCAGACCAACTCCGTAAGGACCAATCACTTTCCAGGGATGACAAGATGTCCCGTGTCAGCCATGATACCTGAGGGAGAGGGTAGAGAACATGTGACCAAAGTTTGACCATTATCACTGAATTAAGGTTCAGCTCATTTGTTATGTGACCCTCTCTTAACCCCTCTGCCTTCCTTAACTCAGCATACCTTTAACGCTGCCTCGAGTCTCCATTGAAAAAGACTTTTTTTAGCCTTCAGGGGATTCCCTAGTAGAGAGAATGCACCATGCTGCAGAACACAGAGGAATAAGCGGACACTGAAATGACCTAGTATGCTAAATGACTGCACTCGGTTAGCGAGTCCTTGCAAAACATCCATTTTGTCCCTTTCCCACCCATCAGGGGCAGCAGGTGGGGTTGGGCGGTGGACAGGTGGTGCTCAGCGCTCTGGAGCTGGCGTCGGAGCAGAGCCGCCTGTGGACCACGCTCAGCAAGGACATGCAGACGGAGCGCGTGCAGAAGGAGGAGAGCACGGTGTTCAGCCAGGCCATCCACTACGCCAACAGGATGAGCTACCTGCTGCTACCACTGGACACCAGCAAGAACCGCCTGCTGCGCAGCACTGGCCTCGGAGACGTGGAGAGCGTCAGCAACAGCTACGTCACCAACAGGTACCACGTGCACGCATTCATAAACGCCGCCTGACGTCTGCAGATGGCTTAAATCCAGAGGACAAATCTGACTGTGTGGATGTATAATGACAAATGAACAAGAGGTTGTTCTTCTGAGGAGCTCCTGAATAACGTCATCACCATGCTTGTCTGTGACGCCGCAGTATCGCTGGCAGCATGGCGGAGAGCTACGACACCGAGAGCGGCTTCGAGGACGCCGAAAGCTCCGATGTCGCGAACTCCGTGGTTCGGTTCATCAACCGCTTTGTGGACAAAGTGTGTAACGAGAGCGGGGTCACCAATGAACACCTGAAGGCCCTTCACACCATGATACCAGGTATGGCAGCAGCAGGGAATCTGGCCTCTCCCATTTCAGGAAGACGGACATCCTCACTTGTTAATACTGAAAGCACTGCTGTGTTATCTGGTGTCTTGTGCTCTGTCATGAAGACTTCTTCCTCTTCTTCTTCCAGCCCATTCCTGTCACTAAGACTAACAGTTTGAAATACGATCTCCTTGCGGGTTAGATTTCTGTTTCTACTGAACAATAAGCTTAAAGAGATTCCAACAGGAGACGTTAGGACTCCTGTACAACAGTGATGAGAACAGAAGGTAGTACAGAAGGATGTAGCTGCTATACAGAGTAGCACATGGTCCCTTGTCTTTGCAAAGATTGTTCTGTTTCCATATCCTGTCTCCTTGGTTACCCCTTTCACCCATGTGACTGTTTCCCACCAGACATTGTCCAGATGCACATCGAGACTCTGGACGCAGTCCACAGGGAGAGCAAGCGCCTGCCGCCGATCCAAAAGGTAACCAATTCCTATTTTTACGTTCCGCTGGAAAAAGGCCTCGCAGACCCCCAGCCAGCCCTGCCCAACTCCCTCTCCACCAATCCCTACAGCTCAGTCTCACAGGGTCACGGCAGGTACGTCTGTTCCGACTAATCGGGACAGCTACGTGTCACTCACAAGCACGCCTGAGTGGTGCATGCTGGGGGATGAAGTTCTCACTTTTCCTCTCTGGTTAAAGGGTCTCACGAGGCCCACCAGAGCTCAACCCTGGGTGTTGTAGTTCTCTTAGGCCTGGCAGAAGGCTTGCCTGAGTGTGCCTTCGGTGTGAAGGATGCTGTGAGCTTGGCTTACTGATCTCTCTGGAATGGTTGGTTTGCTGCTGGAGAGGGACGATGGCAGGGCAGAGCTTGTACTCAAATTCCACTGAATTTCAATGACAACAATAAAATCTGAGATATTCGAAACATTCATAAATACAGTTCCTCCAGAGGCCCTCGTGTTGTCCCGGGCTGTTGCAGTGCCTCAAAGTCTGGGAGATGCAGGCAGAGGTATTGACCTCGCCTCTGACTCAGAGCCTCACTCAGCCCGTTTCAGAATCACTCCAAACCGGTGTGGTAGCTTCAAAATGACTCGTACTCGGATATGTTCATGTCCCAATATGAAGACAGTCATGTTGTAATTTGAGGAGCAGCAATAGCAGCGAGGCCGAATGATGGATCTGATTCATGATCACCTTTTTCCGGTCGTGCAGCTGAATGTCAAACTGCTAAATGAAAGAAGAAAGCAGTTTCCTTCCTCTGGTGCTGGTGTGTGTCTGGAGCTCTCCCGCCGGGACGTGTGGCATGATGTGTTGTGCACTACAAGATGGATTCCCAGTCCTAGGGTCGTTTCCCTGCGGAACACGTCTTCGGTTTGCAGGGCTGCTGTGTGGGGAAGCTGCTCATGGTGGTGGGCGGAGGACCAGAAGTGGTGTTACATCAGAGGAAGCAGGCCTTCCTTATGAGGTCAGGCTGGCCTGGATTTGGAAACCTCACTGATCCCAGAATGGAGCAGTATTATCATCTCAGTGTGTTTGTTTTCTACTTTATATGGAACCCAGAAGCTAGACAGTTGTAAATAAGCATTGCTTCTCTCAAGGAACCCGATCCAGACTCTGCCCCCGAACAGCTATTATTTGATTGCTTCACTGAGGAATCTGAGATGTCTCGCGGATAGAGTCAACACACCCATGTGGATGTCATCTTTAGCTACTGCTTATTTGTCTAATGGTGTTTAGGATCCTTTCTGCCTGGGTCCCACCAATCAGGCCAAACTGACACAGCCGATACAACCATCAGCAGTTTTTTTATGCAACAACAGAATCTCTCTCGCACGTCTGCAACATGAAGCTCTGTGTTGGTCTGACTCCGTCATTGACAGCATGACTCCCTGTGTGTTGCCTGATTAGTGAAATAAAACAAGTTAACTTGCTACCTGTCGAGTGGCTGCCAAATGAATGATGTGCAGTTGATGTTGCAGTGTGATCTAACATCAGCATATGAGCCATTATATTAAAAACCTGATTTCTTTTGAAATGGACACCATAGTTGAAGAAGACGAGATTGAAGATTATAATTACCAGAAGTAGGAGCATATCTGGTCACCTTGCAGATCTTCATCACTGGTGATTGTGGATGATGGTTGTGATAGCGTAGTCTGTCCTGTAACCATCTAGCTTGATTATCCTGGAGCTGAGAACACCCACAATCTCTGCTCTCTCTCCTTCTCTTGTCCCGTCTCCCCCTTCATCCTCAAATCACTTCACCATCTTCCCGCTGCTGCCCAATTTCCCTCACACCACACCATTTCTCCATCTTCTCTCATTTATCACTTTCTCCATCTGTCTTCCTTTTTGGTGTCTCTCTCTCTAATCACTCCTCCTTGTCTCTTGTCACCTCTCTCTCTCCTTCCCTCTCTGGTGAGGAAGTGTAGCTCCGTCTCAGGCTCACTGAGGGGGCAGTGAGAGGACAGCCTTTGTTCTGCAGGTTTGCCTGTGTCTCCCCTTCTCAATAGCAAGGCTGTGCTCACTCAGTCTGGACTTTGGGTTCTTCTTAGTTGGTGATCAGTCACCATGCTCTCTTTATCTCTCTCTCTCTCTCTCTCAAGCCCAAGCTGCTGAGGCCCATCCTCTTGCCAGGTGAGGAGTTAGTCATGGATGGAATGCGAGTGCACCTGATCTCTGATGGTCGTGACGAGGCCACAGGGCTCATGGGCGGTCCACCACTGCTGCCTGCCGAGGGGGCCATCTTCCTCACCACCTACCGCCTCATCTTCAAGGGCACGCCCACTGATGCGCTGGGTAAGAGAGAATGGCATGCAGGCATATAGTTGTGTATACACGCACACTTGACCCTTATTTTGGTTTTCAAGTAATCCCTTGCTCATTAACCAGTACCTGACACTCACACTGATGTCTGTGTGTTTTGTCCATGCAGTGGGTGAGCAGGTGGTGACACGGTCGTTCCCTGTCGCCTCCCTGACCAAGGAGAAGAGGATCTCAATCACACTTCCCATGGACCAGTTCATCCAGGAAGGGCTGCAGCTACGCTCCTGCACCTTCCAGGTACACCTCCTACTCCCAGCTATATCTCAGCACTTCTACCACCCTCATCTTGCTCCTCTTTTTCTCCTTGGTCTTCTTCTTCACATTCTTTATTTTCCTTTACTTCCTCCTCTTCTTCTGCGATAATAAACCCAGCAGCCATGAGTGAGATACAGATCGGAATGTTTATCAGGGCTTTCCACACGGATACAGAGTAGCGAGCCAGTGGGGAATAGTAACCTGCTTGGGATCACCAGGGCAGGACACAACCTCTCAGGACACACACATTCATACAGAGCATGCAGGCAGGGACTGGACTGATGGACAGATGGGCACCTTTCTCCATCATCATGCTCACATTGGTTTAAAGTGGAGGCTAGTGGTTGTAAATGTTAATGTTTAGCAAATCCTAACTTATTAATCCCAACTATTCCATTATAATCAAAAAAAATAATATATTCAAGAAGTCAGCTGAGCGTAAATGAGTCGTTGGCTGTCTGTGCAGTGGTTATGGAAATCTCTGGTTGACAGCAGAAGATGAAAGAACACATTCAGCACCTTGTGCCTTCCAGTGATGAGCTTTATCTATAGGAGACATGTCAAAACTGAGTCAGGGTTCCTTACAATGAAGATGCAGTCTTCATACTGTGGGGTGGACATGGACTTAGATGGAGCTTAGGGGATTTAGGTCAGATGTCCTTCCTGACGCACCAGATTCGAACCCGCAGCCTCTGGCTTAACAGTTCCTGAGGCATCCGCTCTACCACAGAGCTACCGTAGCCATTAGGGGGCCTTAAAATTGAAAGATGGAAAAATAAAATGGATCAGCTCACACAAGAACATAATAATCAGATACAAACACACAATGGGAATGAATAATAAGGCAACAAGAGAGAGATGACTAAAGCTAAGGATGTAAAAAGGCCAAAGAGTCAGCCCTCGAGCTGTTTTAGAGGAACCAGGCCGTGTGGTGCTCTGGTAGTTTAACAAGAGGATCATTCTGACCAGCCGATCCCCCTCCAGAATGACATCCGTCTGTGGCTGATCCGTTTGTCTTTCTCTCCCTCTGTAGCTGATGAAGATCGCGTTCGATGAGGAGGTGGCCTCGGACCTGGCCGAGGTTTTCAGGAAGCACATGCACAAGCTGCGCTACCCACAGCACGTCCAGGGCACCTTCGCCTTCACCGTGGGCCAGTTTGGCAAGATTATGGTGGAACATAAAGCCAAGGATAAGAACCAGTCGCTCAAGTAAGAAGGTTTTCTCTCCGTGTATTGGTTCTGCTCAGTGCACCTAGCTGTTGGATCTGGTCTCTCAGTACTGAGCTGCTTCTGAAACCTCCCCTTGTGAGGTCTTGGCTGCCCCTGACGTCTCCACTCTCAACAGAAACTTTGCAAAAAGATTGCTTGAGCGTCTGGAGCATGGTTTCTTTTGCTTGATATGAACATTGGTCTCATTACGCCTGGCGACGAAGGCAGACCTTTGTTGCAGTCAAGAAACTCTCACATTGTAGCATTAGCTGCAAAGTACAGTGACCTGGATCAGGGGCTGGACACATGGCCTCTCCCATATGCCTGTCCTCTCATCCCTGCTTCCTTAAACAAAGTCATTGACTTGTGCCTAGATACGCGACACTTGGTCCCTCATATTTCACCGGGCCATCTGTCATCAGGGGGAAAAGCTCACACTGATGGATTCAGGGAAACACGGTTCTAGCCGCGGAGCCTGTTTTTGCAGACCGAGTTCATGGTTGCTTAGTGGCTGAAAACACGCCACTCTGCTTTAGGTCTTGGGTACATGTGCTGTAACTCGTGGTGTGGGGGGATATTTTGCTGAACATAGGTGAGGATTTTAATACGAGAGCAGAGAGCAGAAGGTCTTATGCTGTTCTCTCCCTGCCATGGTCCTGTGAACCACACATCCTCTCTCCCCATCCGTTCCTCTGCATCTCCTGCTAGGTCT
>OMLC01056027.1:0-18385 GCA_900302585.1 Regalecus glesne
CCATTTATGTGAAGAGGAAGCGACCCTCGCTGAATAGGGGCGGTGGCCTGAGAGTACACCTATCGGCGTCTTACAATGCCGTGATCGCGAACATTCCCCAATCCTCTGTGAATGGTGCCCTTTGTCACTTAATGTGCAGTTGATCACCCAACTTGCATGTGACACCAACCTATTGTTGTGTGGCATCACGGTACTGTTTATAAGGAGGGGGATGTTTGCCTTCAGCTTAGACTGAAGAAGTCACCTGGTGAGTGACGAAACGTTTCAAAAATGAACCTCTGATCCAGCTGAACAAATTCACCTCTTTTGTGATTTCCCTACCTGGATTATTGAGCATGCATCAAGACGTTGTACATAAAGGTCTCATTTCTGGGTTCTGGCATTGATATCATTGCGACAGCACAGTAGAAGTGCCTCTACATGTGACATTTGCCAACTACTTTGGAGCTGAAAGAGCACCGGTGTGAAAAAGTTCTATTGTGTCCTTAATTCTGTTGTTCGGAGGCAGAACAAATCCAAAAAGGAATCTTAGCTAACGCTACACAATAATCTTGAATCAATAAATTATTCATCTTATGAACAATTTACTTTTCTTGCTTCATCTATGTTGGAGCTGCCTACTATCAGGTACTGACCGAAGCTGGATCCTCCAGGGGTTCCTCAATGTCTGCCTGCCTCAGGAACACATTTCCACGGCAGACTCTCCACAGCATCCTCTCAAATGTGGGAATGCGCTCCCTGCCAATCACTCCGGCTACAAACCTGCATTGGACAGTCAAAATTCAAAACAATATACAACTGGCATATCATTAGGCATGCAACTGTATTGTCTATAAGGGTGGGAATGCCTGCAGTCAGTTCAAATTGAAGATGTCATCTGATTGAGTGACGAAATGTTTCTCAATAAAACTTTTCGTCCAGATGAGCTGATTCACCTTTTTGTGAAACACAGTTGCTAGGCTCAATGTCATCCCTGAAGTCATTAAGTATAACAAGGATTGCTTGACCAGACAACCTGTATCTGCTAACGAGCTTGGTCTTAGTAAAATCAAAAAGTGAGATTCTGCAAAATATCCGCCCACAAGCACAACTGGCGGGACGAAACCTTTGCCTGACGAAAGTCACTGCACCCATTTTCACTGGACAGTCCTGGCCTCGGTTACCACCAACACTCTGAAGATGTATATAATAATCCCAAAGATAAAGACATTATTACAGTATGAAAATCAATTTGAAGAATTTGAAATTTACTTAGAATAATTCATAACATCAAAAATTCTGTCAAAATTTTATTTAAAAAAAGTTACGCTATTCTATTTGATCTTTATCTTATTTTAGATTTTGGGTAATGATTTTCAAACCTTCCCATCAGATATTGACAGGAAGCTTGTGCAATGCTGCATTCCAAACAAAGTGAGTTACATCCATTTTTATTTTTCCAACTTCCAATTGCAAAATGTTTCAGTCTGGGACTTGGAAAGATAACATTTGTGTTATTCAATGTTAAACAGCTGCTAAGTAAGCAAATGCAAAGGTTTTGTGACCAACCTATGTAGTTGTCTCTGCAAGCCAAAAAAGGTTTTCTTATCATTTCATGAAGGGAATTTGACTCAACAAGGCATTTTAACAGCCCAAACTGTTAAGTTGATTGTTTAAGAAAGAAAGGATTCCCTTATCAGTCCCGGAAGGGGAAATTTGGATTTCTCTGCATTTTTGACCCAACCTATTGCATAGGAGCAGTGAGCTGCCAACATATGGCGCTCGGGGACACAGTTTACAACTGTGTTTTATCCCTTAGTGCAGCAATCTAGGCAAGGTGCACTAGTTATGCATGAAACATGTGCTATATCAATTGTGTCTTTACTGCTCCTTTGATTGGGCTGCCTGAAATGACCAATATCGTTAAACAAGATCCGATTCATAGATTTCCCCTGGCAATTGCTGATAAATAGTGGTCATTTGAAGAGGGCTAACAAGCATGAGCATGCTGATCAAAATCTTTGTTTAGGTTGTTGCTTAGGCAAAAGGTTATCATGCTCAGTGATATATTTTCAAGTATCTAAATAGAATAAAAATTTAAAAAAACATCTGTGAAATGTGTTAGGATGGTTTCAACTTGAAATTAACTTTGCAGTCTGACTTAGCTGGGAAGTTTGAGCTGGTATTGGAGGTCATTGGATATTTCTAAGTCTGAAATCAGTCGCATAGTTGAATGCCACAAAAGTTAATAATACGTATTCTTCATTTATCTTGTAATTCCATAAGATATGTTATTTTCACTCAGTGCTGTGTTCTATAAACTTTGTTTATTCTGTATACACAACATCGATTGCATGTCTGTCTATCTTGGGAGAGATGCCCTCCTCTGTTGCTCTCCCTGAGGTTTCTTCCAATAATTTTTCTCAGTTACAAGTTTCTTTTAAGGGAGTTGTTTCTTATCTGATGTGATGGTCTAAGGACAGGATGTTGTGTTAGCGCAAAGCCCACTGAGGCAAATTTGCAACTTTTGGTTAGTGGGCTATACAAACCTGACTTGAAAAAAATCAAAAAGGCTTTAATCCACTCATAATCAAAATAGGAGACTCACCCTAGTCGGAGTGGAGTCCCTCGATTGACCTCATTGGGCTCCATCAGTATGGATGACTCTTCCAACAGACTTGGGTCCTCCATCTGCCATGACAGTCAGCAAGTTCACAATCATTTGGCTAATACATCAGCATTTAATCAGAAATAGAGATACGGGAGCCTTACTACTGCACACCAGATCCTGGACGGAATAAAAAGGTGGGTGACTGACCGAATACAAAAATGAGAACATGGAGCAGAGTGTTTATTTCCAGCATGAGGGCAGTTTCCCCTGTAAATGACTGACAGAAAAAGGCACAAGTTTAGCTGCATGAGTAACCCCAATTAGATCCCTTCAGAACTTGAAAATGATGACTTAAGATAGTCTTCGCTTGAGAAGAACATGGGGGAAAATGGAAGCGAGGCAAAGGCACAGAAGGAAGGCTGAGCCTGACTGGCAAATTTTGTCTAGAAGCAACAGTACACTGCAGTGTTGGTAAACTGTCTGCATTTAAAACTAATGACTTAAGTAATAGTCTGTGTGAGTAAACAGGGAGTTCAAAGGGTACATAATGACCCATGAAGCATGTGAGCAATTGCCTAAATGATCCCAATGTAAAGACACTGTGTCTTACCCCTTGTGCTGATATTATTTTGAACATAAGCCCTCTTCAGGACCATACTTGGTGTTTCAAACCTTACTCAACCAGGTACGGTAATGTCAGTTTACACCTGGCATCAAAATCCATCTCAAGTGACCACTGGTGTTCAGGTCTCACTACAAGCAAATAAACACATAGATCATTGTGGTAAAAGTATGTAGTTTAGCCTTGGCTTCAAATGAAGACAGGGAGTGTGGCTCACAGGAGCAGCACACCAGCCTATGAAAGTGAACGGATGACTCGTATCAAATAAAATCCGTGTTATATGCCAAAAAACTGTATCTGCCTTCATCTTGAACCCTGTCCATGGCATAGGTGTGTCGTAGTCACATAAACAAACATGTAAGCATGGATAGAAACACTAGAGAAGTCAAAAACAGTCCTTGACAAAAATAAATCATTTAAAAAAATAAAATCAGACAAGCTTGCTCACTTGAGCCTAATTTCAATGTGCTATTTAGTAGTGACATCTTTCACATCTGCAAGCCATTACTATCAATTATTCTATCAATATAAGTTGTCATATAAAATCTAAAGGGGTCATAAAGAAATAAATCATCATTTTCTTTTATTTTTATTCCATTTTGTCATGTAGCACAACAGTTTTTTAAGAAGTGCTGTTTATATAAACATGATTAGGTTAATCCTGATGACCTGTCTGAAGGCGTTCAGACCCCTGAGCTGTCATGCTGTATTAATGAAAGTTTATAGTGGATAAATAGCTTCATGTTATTACAAGGCCATGGACACAAATGTATGCCAGATAGAAGCAAGTAATCTGATGAGGAAAATTAACCAGAGAAATTAAGCTTCTGGCCTCAATTATCATTTTCCATCTGCTTTCATTTGAGCTCAAAATACACAGCAAAAGTTGGAACATATTCTTAAAGCTTGTTATGAGGGAAAATGTAAATTTCTGCGCCATGGAGTTTGCAAAACTCAACTCAAATCCTGTCAGGCTTGAACATCACGTCTGTTCAGAGTCAGATTATTGAATTATTCCAGCGGGTTTGAGAGGGTTGGAGTCTGGATTGGATAAATTAACTTGAACTTCAATGTGCAAGTATGTAGGGGCTTTTCCACAGTTGTGGGCCTGATGCATGTCAAAAAATACAGACAAGGCTGGGAATAAAAAAAGATAAACCCAGAGGAGGTTTGGAGTTGAATAGGTAGTCCTTCAATGCAGCATATGATACATGTTCATTTATAATTGAATTTTGATATGGACAAATGTGTCCAAAGACACCTCCAAATGTGGCCTGAACAGTTGGATCTCAAGACGCATTGAGGACACATTGGTGGTATTTATTCCTGTACTTAGAGCTGCCGAATTTGTGATCGGATCACCTAAGACGGATGTTAATGCCAGGTGTAAACAGCAAGTGATCTGATGCAGGTTTTGTTACGTAAAGTGAAGCTAACCTCATCAAAAAACTGTTGTGTGCGGCGCAGGATGTGCTTGAGTTCAGTGAGCTCCAAGAAGTTTTTCTTCAGGGCCTCCTGGTTTGTGTTTATCTCCTTCAGCTCATTCTCCAGCTTCTCAAACGTGGCCTGTGGGGACAGAGGCCGTCTGTGAAGTAGTACAGATTGGGAGAGGTCATCGTTTATCATTATGTGGGAAAGGTGAGGGAAAGTCACCTCAAGGTCGATCATATCCCTTGGGAAGGGAACTTCAGGGTTCTCTCCAGTGTCCATGATGGGGATGTTGGCCTTCTTTATTTCTTTCTCCACAAACCCTAAGAGGAGAGGTAATAGAGTGAGATGCTACTGTGGGGATCTTTGGGTATTGTTCTTTAGCAGATAGGTCACTTACTCAGCTTGCGATCCATCTCCTCACATCTTCGTACTTCATTGACAAACTTGCGCTGGAACACGTTCACATCAGGATTTAGCTGAAAGATAAACATCAGAAGTTTCAATTCACATAAGAACACAGTTTTTAAGCAGTAATTAATGTATTAATCTTGGTTTAATCTTGGTATGGTCTTATTGAGATTCAAAATCTGTTTTTTCAAGGAAAAATGGCAAGGACACAGGGGATACAGTCTGTGAATCAATATGCTGTTATCATTTAGGATGAGATAATCCTTCACAGGTCCCACAAGGGGAAATTTGCAATTATATAGTAGCAAAGTAGGACAGAGAAAATAATAACAAAAACAACAATAACTGTTATTATTAAATTTATCTTCCAATAAGTCACAGCTGCAAGGAGCTTAATAAAAACCTCTGAAAGGAAACTTCATTGAACTACAAAGTGAAATTCAACAGCAGTAACAATTGTTTGATAATAATAATTAATATTGTAAATATCATTTGAATACAGACGTCATTGAACATTTCACGCTCCAAAAAGTAGTTAACGCTTGTTATCCTATATTCTACCACAATGTTTTCCTCAGGGCTGTCATGAAAGAGCTTTTGCATCTGTGGAATGAGGAGTCAGCTGTGACCACATGATAAAAACCCTGCAAAAGGCATGTGCTTTCTTCAATGCATTTTCCTTTACATCAACTTGAAAAAAGTGAATTCTCGAGCATCAGCATTCATTTGTCTTTTGCATTTGTCATAGCTCAAATGCAGCAGCCTGCTGAAAATGGTAGAATTGAGCGAGCGGAGACCGATTGAGAGAACAAGCAAGGAATAATTCCAAGTGGTGTGGTGAAAGTGTACTCACATCACGAAACTGTACCATTCCAATCTCTCCCAGTTCACTGACACAGCAGTAGGCAGCCTCTGACTGGAGGAAGAGCTGAGCCAGGGTCATCTCTTCACTTCTGAAGAGTTCTCCCATGTTGGTGAAGGGAGTATGCGCCGAGTACAGAAGACAACCTGAAACTTCAGAAATTAAAACTTTAGTGCTGGCATGTATCTGCAACAACTATAGGAAGTTGCAAGGTAAAAGTTTCAAATTAGGAGTCAAGAGAGAATGCTCTAAAAGTGTTTTCCTTTAGAAAAGACCTCATAACTTCTGTTCAACTATTTCAATGCATGCCAATGCCACTAATGAAGAGAGCTGTATCACTTGTGTGTTAGTTTAGCATAGCTGCGAAGGCTGCCTTGTGACTAAAAAAATCTGACAGGTTCCCCTGATGGAAGTCCCATGACCAGCACAGGAATTTGGTCCTCCTAATAATCTGACCTCTACATAATATAAAGCTTTTTAATTTTTACAACTTTTACCCCAAGGCAACAGAGTACACATGAAGGGGTGGCATAGCTCAGTGGGTAGAGCGGTCATTTGGCAATTGGAAGGTTGTAGATTCGATCCCTGGTCCTGCAGAAAGCATCTCGAGGGGTCCTTGAGCAAGACACTAAACCCTTAACTGCTCCCCGAGCCCCATATGTTGGCAGCTCACTGCTCCTATACAATAGGATAGGTTAAAATGCAGAGAATTCAAAATATCCCCTCATGGGACTGATAAGGGAATCTTTTTTATTAATTAGTCACTCCTTTTGTAACAGGCCAAAATAAATGACCATTGTGCATTATTCAGAGTTTGCTTTTCTCCCCAAAGCGGTGTTTCCATTAAGCAGCAGTCACTGGTAAAACGACTACAGTGAGTTTATCAATAGATTATGATCCACCATGTGACCTATGACGTTAATGTAGTGGCACTCAGCTTGAGAGCTGGCTCGGTCTTGGAGTTCGACTAAAACAAACGTAAGATTAAGCTAATACACAACAAAGCTCGGGCACTCAGATGTAACAGCAAAGTTACTGCAGATTCACTCATCAAGGGTGCAGTTCCAGCAACCATGTTGATTTCATGTCCTACCGTAGAACGAGGACGTTAATTGCCATAATTATGCAGCAGTGGTTGCAGCAGTTAGCACTGTTGCATCACAGCAAGAAGGTCCTGGTTCGAATCCCGTCCCAGGGCCTTCCTGTATGGAGTTTGCATGTTCTCCCGTGTCTGTGTTGGTTTCCTCCGGGTGCTCCAGTTTCCTCCCTCCACAAAACAAAGACATGCATGGACTGCATATGTGAATTAGCTTTGAAGCTATTATCTGGTGCGGCGCATCGAATGGTGACAAAAGCTGCAGATGGTTCCTTAAAAAATAACGTCCCTGACCTGTACAAAGAGTCATGTATCATAAAAGTGTCGTGCTTTCCTGCACTGCGTTCAAACCAGCCGTCATCCGAAACTCCGTGGTCAAACCAGACTTCGCTAAATTTGGACTGCACTTGTATTTTGACCTTTATGGTAAAAGTATTGAAGCAGCCCTGATCCGACATACAGGGCTAGAGACTATATTCTGTCATGTATCCCACTTTCCTATGACAACTTCTGCAGTATTAAATCTTACCTGAAGCGAGCCTATCAAATCTTAGCTGTACCCGAGCACACTACTTATGACACGATTGTATCATAAGTGTATACAATTGCGTCGGACTTGGCGAAGTTAGCTTGAGGAGGATACACATATGACTACATCCGGTTTACAAAATAAGATGTTAACAAAATACATATATGGAAATAAGATTGATTATATTCACAGTAAGTATAAAATACGTCCTCTACAATGGAAAAGCCTAAAAAAAATTGTGAAACTACTTAATTTCTTTGATTTGGGGTTCCTGGAAAAACTTTGAAATACATCATGAGTGATGACATCCAAACTGAAACTCATTCATTTTACTGAATCAAAGCACAAGTACCACATTTACATATTGTAATAGGTTCCTTTCGGTCATTTGAGGAGCTGTAAAAACGCAGCAATTCATGATCCCCGACAAGGAATCATAGATTTGACTTCAGGACAACTAGTGATCTGTACAAAATACAATGGATTACCTTTACTGGCTAGTTTCTGAGTAACTCAAAGTCAGAGATGAAAATAAAGCCTCTTCATCTAACTTTGATTTAGGATTAAAAAAAAACATGTCTTAAAAAACATTTATTCTATACAGCTGGAATTAGTACATCTTAATACGACTTGCAAAAATACTATGGACTGCACTTGTGATAACAATAATCTCCGTTATAGCATATTAATGGACATTTAGAGTGAAAATGCATCAGATTTAGCCACCAGGCTGATTTTTGTCATATTTTACTGTGTATTTTTTGAGTAATTCAATGTTAAAGTACCTTCAAGAAAACAAAAATGAGACTTTTCTGTATAGCATTTACTATGGAAAAACTATTCTTCTATAAGTAGCTTCCATTAATTTCTGAGACCACTTGCACACATACTATGGACTACTTTTACTGAGTAATTTTTGAATAATACCATGCTAAAGTCCCTTCAAGAGACTAAATACAAGCCTTTTCACCTAAACCTGATGTAGGATAGAAAAAACATTTATTCCATGAGTAGTCATTATACTGTTGGACCATGCACAAAGGACGTAGTTCTACTGCTTTCACAATTCCAGTATTGTTATCGAAGAATTTTTTTTCATCCATACTCATCAAAGTTATATGGACAGGCTTATTTATTATTTGGGCTGTTGGCTCAAGGAAGTCAGGCGTTGCGGGTCCATATCCTACCAAATGTGAGGCATTCATTGTAGAGCACTTTGAGAAGTCACTAGACTACAAAAGCACTATATAAGAACAAGCCCATTTACCATTTATTCTTGTTCTCAAGAAAGACTTTGATATATGATTGCTCAAAGCTACATGGTAAAAATAGTTCATAATATTTGTGCAAATTTCTTCAGCATCCAGTTGCAATCAAAATTATTCAAACCCCACTGCAAATCAGGTTTATTAGTCAAATGTACAAACTAGCGGCTGTTTAAAGAAATAGATAAACAAGAACATTTTAAATAGCACAACACAACTAATATTACAAGTTGTTTCTCCAAATTGAACACAAAATGTTACTTTTAATAACTACTGCAGTCTCAAAATGATTCAACCCCTGAATAGAAATCCCTCATAAGAACACACTTTTGTAAATCAGGTGTGGTCTCAAGAACGCCAGATGCAGCCAATCAAGGGCTTCATTAGTTGCATCAGGTGGGCTTGAGGTAGAATGCCTAAAATATACAGACTGTTGACTGTGACATTTCATTGCATGTTAGAAATATGGCTAAGTCAAGAGAACTCTCCAAAAAGTTCAGAGAAGAGATCATTGCCTTTCACAAACAAGGAAAAGGATATAAAGCTATAGCAAAGGCACTGACTGTTCCTAGAGATACAATTGGAAGCATATTTAGAAAGTTTAAAGTTAAAGGAACAGTGGCTACAATACCTGGACGTGGCAGAAAGAGGAAACTATCAACAGCTGCCACTAGAGTCCTGAGGAGGCAAGTAGTAAGAAACCCTTGACTGACTGCAAAAGACCTGCAGCAAGTTTTGGTTACAGCAGACCCTGAGATTTCAGTTTCCACAGTATGGCACATACTTTATGCTGAAGGGTTCCATGCCCAAACGCCAAGACGTACACCACTACTGATCCAAAGGCACAAGAAAAGTCGGCTCCAATTTGCTCTGAAATATATAAATAAGCCAAAGGGGTTTTGTTCTATGAAGAAATTAAACAAAATTGGAACTTTTTGGGCCTATGGATCAGCGGTACATCTGGAGGAAGAAGAATGAAGCTGATGCTAAAAAGAACACCCTGCCTACAGTGAAGCATGGCAGTGGCTCAGTGATGCTTTCCTTCCTCTGGCATCGGAAACCTGTTGCGTGTGGAGGGCAAGATGGATTCAATCAAGTATTCGGAAATCCTGGGAGGAAATGTCATGCCATATGTGAGGAAACTGAAGGTTGGGCGTCATTGGACCTTCCAGCAGAACAATGAGCCCAAGCATACCTCAAAATCCACTAAGGCTTAGTTTCAGAAGAAGTCCTGGAAGATACTAGAGTGGCCATCACAGTCACCTGACTTGAACCCCACTGAAAATCTTTAGTGGGATTTGAAAAAGGTGGTTGCAGCATGCAAACCCAAGAGTATTAGTGAGCTGGAGGCCTTTACCCATGAGGAATGGGCTAAGATTCCTCATGAATGCTTCCAGAAGTTGGTGTCTGGCTATGCATCACATTTGCAGGAGGTCATAACAGCAAAAGGGTGCTCTACCAAGTACTAAAGATGTCTATTATGAGGGTGTTGAATAATTTTGAGACTGCAGTAGTCATTAAAAGCATCATTTTTTGTTGAATTTGGAGAAGCCACCTGTTATATTAGTTGTGTTAGGCTAATTAAAATGTTTCTGTTGATTTCCATTTTTGTAAACAGCTGCTAATTTGTATATTTGATTAATAAACCTGATTTGCAGTGGAGGTTGAATAATTTTGATTGCAACTGTAAGTATACTTTATGGGGTGACATAGCTCAGGAGATAGGGTGGTTGTCAAGTAAAATAAGTTTATTGTTTTGATTGCCAGTTCCTTTAGAAAGTGTGTTAAAACGCCCTGTGATGGATCAGCAACCTGTCTAGGCTGCTCCCTCCCCCCTTTGCCCAATCAGTCAAGTCAATATCAATTGTATAGCCCATTATCAGAAATTGAAAATTTACCTCAGTGGGCTTTATACCAACACAACATCCTGTCTTTAGACCCTTGGCTCAAATGAGCAACAACTCCCTTTAAAAAACAACAACAAAAAACTAACAAGGAGAAAAAAAGAGAAGAAACCACAGGTAGACCAACAGAGGACAGATCTCTCTCCCAAGAGGGACAGGCATTCAATGGATATTGTGTATACAGAATGCAACACAGAGAGGAAGAAGCGCTGGGATAGGCTCCACCATAACCCAATTTCAGATAAGCTGACAATAGATAGAGAGATGGATGCTCATTGATGATCATTGATGCTCACTGTCTCTAAAAAGAGAAGTTGTCATTATAATCACTAATGTTGCTGTCGTTGATGAGCTTAATTACTTACTAGCATGCATTGGAATTCGTAAATCATAGAAAGGAAAATTCACACCATCATTTAATGTGCAATTTTGCTTTGAATTTGGGACTTGGATTATATTGGACATTACAAGAATCTACCTGCTGATTCAATGTTGAATCAGTCCATTAGGGAGCATAAAGTTAAAATATTGCTATAGAACATGTGACCCACAGTTATGTCAGTATCCTTAATGCAACACCTCTTGAGTTGTTGCATTAAGATTACCGTAAACCTTGAATCAATTGCGCAGTCGAAAGACGGGGTGGTTGGTTTGACCATGCAAATGACGGCTCGTTTGACCAAAGTGTACATGTTGATTAACCATCAGTCAAACAAGTAGCGATTAAAAAAACAGTGAAATTCTCTTTTCACCGAGACGTGTCTTTGGTTAACTAGCCACTGTCGTAACTTTATCATGAGCTAGAAAGCGTTAGCCATTTGAGTATTTACTACCAGTAGAGTGCGCGTGCACGCGTGTGGCAACAGGTTAGCTATGCTATATGTACGTTAGCTGTAGCACCTGTTGGGCGAGCTCAATGTTTATGGTCACTCAAACGGCCCATTATTTGTTATCATTTGGTACATTTTCTTGAAATTGCTATCTCTGGTTTACTTACTGGTCTCTTAAGTGAGCGTCCTCACTTCGTCGGCTGCTGTCGGTGGCCGTTTCCTCTTGGTGGGCCGTGTTCCCTCTCAGCTGATTGCTGTCGAGGAGCTGCTAGCGGACTGCGGCTCCGCTTGGCTATTCAGAATCCACCGTGACGTCACGGTCCCGGAGCTTTGACGCACTGTGAGAGGCCACAGTGTGTCATGTCCTGTAGTAGTCCACTCCCCTAAAGTAGTCACAGCTACTGATCCACTGTCATTGATAGGCCAATAAATTGTGATTCTAACGCCACCTTTAAGAGGCTGTCTACGGAGGATGTGGAAGCGCATAATACTCGTATTGTGTAAAGGACAAAACGGTACATAACTGCTGGTTACAGTGACGGGCTCGGACTGGCAATCCGGCAAATGCCTGATAGGCTGGTCCACTAGTGGGCTACAATGCCAGCAATGTGTGTGTGTGTGTGGGGGGTTCAACTTGAGGGCTGCAGCCCACTCGATTTTGGAGCAGCCCATCTGATCCGGGGGTCACACGGTCCCAGTTGTCGATCGACTACCGATGACTGGGTGACTTTTGGGTTGTGCATATGGAATCTCTAGAGCTGGACGCGCTAGTTCGGTGGATAGGTGGCCTGCCTCAAGCCAGAGAGGCAAGGGCGTAAGGAACACCATCCGACTTAATTCCCAAACTCCACCCATATCCGTGTCTACCCCCACATCGTGTTGACTAATTGTGTCACATAAAACAGACCAAAAATTTAAACTTATTAACGCTTCCTATTGATTGTAGACGTTCCCGTAATGTTGCATTGATAGCACTGATGGTAACATAGCATTGGCAGACCCTCCACAACAGAGGACTTTGTTTTCTTTTTTCCCCTGACGTCTTGTTCACCTGAAGACGATATCAGATTTAGGCTACTTTATATGGCCACTCGCCTGCAGGACAATTATCAAGTTTATACGGTTGTAATTCAGGGCAATCTCGCCCATGTGTACATGCATGTTATGTACTACTCCCTGACAATGCCAACCGGATGATGACGTTGATTTTCTGCGACAGAGGATAGTTGTCGCGTTGCAAATTAATGAAGAGGGTTCTTCTAGCTCTTCAACACACAGGTAAGCCTCCGTCTCTCTTATAAGCAACTTTTATGATTTCATATTGTCTTTAACATACAACCCCAACTTTTCAGTATATGAAATATACTGAAGTTAAGGACTACGAGTTAAGGTTAAGAGTCAAAAGTTAAGAGTTAAGGACTGCGACTAGAAGCTTGAGCATTTTGAAGAAGAGTTCATCTTTTGTTTTATGCTATCCTGATAAATTGTGAGCTACTTGGTTATCAATGCATAGGAACATGTTATCCTCTAGCTATTATGTTGTTTCTGAAGTGTATATTGAATGGAATTGAATAAGATTGAATAGTGTAACGTTCATACAGGCTTGCTAGGCCTTGGTTAACAGATTGGATCCTTTAGCCGACTGATTGGCGTGGTTGCCTTTGGTGCTGACGACCCGGGGTCTGTATTTTTTAACCCCTCCCCGCTTGCTACAATATAAACCATTCAAATAGTTCTGTTTTATTGCATTTCTACTGTGTAACTCTATCATATAGTTTAGTTAAACCTTGTGTAACTAATATCACAAAATGTTAGTAGTTACCAGATGTAACTAAGCTAGCAAGCAACATGGCTACAGTTTATGGCTGGGCAATATATTGATGCATTTAAGGTGGAAAAATACTTTTAATGTACAATGTCTATGTTTGTAAATGTTAGTATATTGAAGTTTATGTTGAGTCATGTTTGTGCTGGTTGATTTTCCTCCGTCTGAAGAGCTCTGTGTGCTACATTGTTGGACTCGAACTGACTTCACCACCTCTGTCACCGCCATCTGTATTTTTTTCCTGTGGAGTGACAGATTTCCAACTTTGGTATAGATTAACCTCCAAGTCCCTATGTTGCTCAGCTTGAATCTGCATTTGGTGCATCATTCCTGAACTGCAGCCAAAACAATCGTGGGAAGTCCTCTGCTCATTTAGATTGTTTGCACACTCTCCTCAACAAAGCCGTTTCTGAAGGGGGAGCCTCCCATAAAGATGCAAGCGAGCTACTGTTCTGTCCGTTCTGTAAAGGTTGCTGGGTCCAGAGCCTCATTATGAGCCTGCAACTGGAGCTCAAAAAAGAACACTCACAATCATTTTCTGACTTGCTCCCCATGTCGAAGATGGAAGAGGCTCACAAGTCCGTAAAGTGTGACCGGGTGAAAAGACCGTTAGGAATCACAAGAGCTGCCACACATGCTCATTCCATTCTTGGCATTCTTGCCCATGATATTGAACCTGCAATACCACTTCAATAAAACCAAGGTGAGAACTGGAGAAGAAACCGGATGAGCTAACATAGCAAGTAAAAAAATAACAACAAGCTCACACCAAAAGGTTGGAAAAGAGGCTCAAAGCGTTGACCTAACAGGTGGATCAGCTGTCACAGCATGCAGAGGAACCTAGCGGAAATGGCAGCTTTGAAAGGAATGTCTGTCTTGCAGCCAGCACCTCTCACCTAAGGACCATTAAATCCCCTGGAATGCCAAGGGCTTGGATTTATTTTAAATGTGGGAAAGATGGGCATGTTGCTGCTTAATGATCACATGATGCAAGTCCAGAGCTGGTCCAAAAGAAAAGCACTGAATTTAAAGAACCAGGAGAATTTCAGCAGGCCTATTTCAGCTCACTTTAAACTATTAGCAGCTCATGTTACAGGGCATCCAGGAGATGACAGGCCACGTTACTTAAGTCCCGGAATTGCTGTGTAACGTAGCAACGCAGAAAAGTACTGCAGCTAGCTATAGTGTCTTTCACCCCTTACCTTCAGGACTTAATAAGTCTTCACTTTACTTCTTCAGTCTTTTTTGCAGGTGTACCATTTGAATCCATTTTGGAGACCAGTTCAAAGGTCAAGACCATTTATGGTTTTGTTTTTATCTGCTTTTTGTCTTCTTCGTTTAACCTGTTCAAAACAAATCAAATCAATTAATATTCTGTAAGGCCAGTGCAGGAAGTGCTACCCTTGTCCTCACCCCACCCCTTCAACCAGATCTGTCCATCCATGTAATGTCAGAGGTCAAAGGGGAAATAATCAAATCAAAAGAAAATGAATGGAAATGAAAAGTTTTAAGTTCAAGTTGAAAATAAAAAAGGTGGAATGGTAGGATTGAAGGTGTCAGAAAAACAAAAAAAATTAAGGCTAAAACTAAAACATTTTACATCAATGCTTCTTCTTTCCGCTTGTTCTCTTTCTCAGGCGTCGTCACAGTGGATCTCATCAAGCTGCCTTTTTAGATCAGATGCCCTTCCTGACAGAACCACTAACTCTATGGATGGGAGAATGGGTAAAGGACTGGGTGCCATCCCAGTATTCATGAACTTCAGACCATACCCATCACCTGTGTTTCAAGTTACATTCAAGTTGATTCATCAATTCAAAAATACTGATATGACTGATGTCAACTTCAGATAGCGGTTGACAATGGATGGATGATATCACTTTCAAGACATCTTCTCACCACCTTAGGTAGGATATGCTTATCTATTCCATTCTATAACTGCTTAAGGCAGCTGTGCTATGTTGTTTGTTAAATGACATCAAGATGAATGTTATATGGCTCAGCTGATTGATCCTACTGGGTCCACTCCGTCAGTGTCCATGCATGCTGCTTGTCACACTTGCTGACAACAGCAGTGAATTAACCTGTTAAAATATTGTAGCATGAAATCCTAACGGTTATGCCTGATGGTTGAATTATATCCCATCAGCTATGAATGCAATCGCAGATGAATGACCGTAAATAGACTGCTGCTCATATACAAATTCTGATGCATCTATGGATCATAATTAGCCGAGGCTTATATATCCAGTGGGAGAATTGAGTTTGGGTATATTTTCATAGACTAAATTCGTGGCATGAGTGAGGTCCATTTCTACATGTCACGATTAGTCCACATGATGTGGGGTGGACACAGATTTAGATAGAGAATGAGGGATTTAAGGCTGGATGCCCTTCCTGATGCCCCATGGTGGCTTAGGACTAGCAACATCTGGCTCATTAGTTCCTGAAGTGCACACTCTACCACTGAGCTACCGCAGCCCCCAGACTAAATTCATGACATATGATTGTTATGTTTTTTTAAAAGCAAGTTACAGATTGTAGTACAAGTGTGTTGAGAGTTGGGTTGTCCGTTGTCAAATGAATGAAATCCTAAGTGCACATCTCAAGGTGCCAAATGTTTTTCCAGGCTATTTCTTGACTATTTATTACATCATTGTATGAAACCCTGTAAGGGGACCTCTTGTTAGGGTGCTTCATGTATGGCTCAGTCTATATGTTATAAATCCCCTGCTTTAATTCATAAATTAGGGAAAAACGTGACCGATCCACACAAACATTTCTAGGGCCGAATTTTGTTCCCAGTTCAACCCTGAATATTACTACTGGCTAGTGTTTGTAATCTGTGTCGTGGACCACATCAAATTGTTAATTGGCTTGAACTGAATATGCTGAATTTATGTAAGGGATTTTTATTCTCATTCAAGGCGAGTTATCAAAGTGTTACAAATAGGTTCGTATTAGACACATGGATTCCAGCAAGGCAAAGAACTAACAAACAAGAACAAGTGGGATGCAGTTCGCCATCTAGTGGGTCGTGCAAGCGCTGGTACTCCCAAATGGTTAGTTTAAAATAAAATAAAAAAAGAAATTTACAGAGCTAGTCATTTTTCATCTAAATGTGTTCTAGAATTCACAAATCAAACAAATTAAAAAGAAAATGCGTAATTTTCATCATTGGAGGAAGGGTGGTTTAATCCCTGGGCCCTTCAGATAAGTGGTTGAAATGGATGTATGTAATCTCAATGACCAGTTACGTTTGAATATAATCTCGTCAATCAGGATATATCATCAAGTTGAGACAAATGTATTTTACCACTGTTTGCCAGCTAACATTCCCTCCAATGCAGTGGCACAAAATAGATCAGCTTGTTAAGCAAAAGAAGCTCTAAAGTGTGTGGTAAGGAAATATGACTGTGAATACAGTAAATTTGGATTTATAATGACAGACAGTGATGCTGAGCCAAAAGCACAGGGTTTTGAATGTAGTGAAATCTTGTCAAATGAGTTGCTAAAACCATTGACGCTCACAAGACACGTAAACACAGAGCATCTGGGATGTGTTGGGAAGCCAAAAGAGTATTTGCTACGGAAAAGTGAGGGGATTCAGACATAACAGAAAGTCATCACATCATTACCAACTCAGCCAAAAGCTACTTTGAAAACCAGCTATGTGGTTTCTGTTCATGTAGCTCATTGCAAGAACCCCTTTAAGATATCACAGGAGCTTATTTTGCCCAGGCTGTTACGTGCCAAGTTACCGGGGGAGGCAGCTGCTACCAAAATTCAGTCAATGGCACTCTCCACTGACACTGTGAGCAGAAGAACTGTTGACATGAGTGATGGTATCAAATGCTTACTTTCGGAAAAGTAAAGGCAAGGCCCATACTTTGCCATAAAGCTGGACAAGTTGACTGATATTAGTGATGCCTCTTTATTTGTTAAATACTGCTGAGACAGTGATCTTCACAAGGACTGACTGTTTTGCAAAGAGCTTTCAATAGGAACAACAACAGGGAATGTATTGTGCTGCTTCAATAATTACTTCACTGCAAAAGGTCTTGATGGAAATGGAGTGTTTTCATGTGATGTCACCAGTCAAGCGACGGCCACGTTGGAGGTATTCGAGGTATGGTTGTACGGATAGTCAAGTCATCTGTCGTTCTCCTTAATTCTCCTGTTTGCTGAGGAAATTGGCATAGAATGGTGAATTACTGTCATGTGTCTTTAAGAGGATGGAACACCACAGGAGAGCCAACACGTCAGGCCTGGACTCTGCGGTCTACACCATCTACAGGCTAGTGGACACTGGCAAAGATTAGGGTGTTCATATCTTTGATACGGAGGAACTTTGGTTTGAAAGAAGTGTTGAAGACCATCTATGTCAAGAAGGAACTACCATCCTAGAACAGAGGGGGTTCTGAAAGTACGTCTGTCATCTTCTTATAATTCTGTGATTGATAGTATTCCCCAGTCCTCTGAATAGTACTCATTACCACTGAATGTGCAATCGATGCCCAACTTGCATATGAACCCAGCCTTCTGTTTTGTGGTATCACTGTATTGTTTATAAGGGTGGGGATACTGCAGTCTGCTCAGACTGAAGATGTCACCTGTTTGAGTGATGAAACGTTTCTGAATAAACTTTTGATCCAGTTGAACGATTCACAAGGTACTGAATACTAAATGGTTAAGGGACTTGTTCATATACAGGGCTTTTCTGGTCTTGCAACCACTCAAAGTGCTTTACAATAAATGCCTCAAATCTACCGAACTATGTGGCGTGGTACGAACACAAAACGCT
Source organism: Regalecus glesne (assembly GCA_900302585.1). NCBI lineage: Eukaryota > Metazoa > Chordata > Actinopteri > Lampriformes > Regalecidae > Regalecus > Regalecus glesne. The sequence continues at coordinate 18,167 of OMLC01056027.1, forward strand.
TCATTCACAGGCATTGTGTTCAACCTGCTGAACCACTGCAGCTTATAAAAAAAGCACCCAAGGAAAAGGGAATACACCGCCATCTTCTGGTGGTCTGATGAATTATTAAAAGTATGCATTTGTGTAATTAAGTGTCTGCCGCGTGTGTGTGTGTGTGTGTGTGTGTGTGTGTGTGTGTGTGTGTGTGTGTGTGTGTGTGTGTGTGTGTGTGTGTGTGGG
>OMLC01056028.1:0-27500 GCA_900302585.1 Regalecus glesne
TATAAATTAATTAATCAATTTAAGAAAAGCAATAAGTATAATTAAAAAAAACATTCCTCAACTGCTAGCTACAAGACCATCCCTTGTAACTTGAGATCACTGATAAGACAGAAATAATTTCAAACAATTCTTCCTCTGGAGGGACATAATCAGTTCAGCTGGTGTGAGGTGGAAAAAATGGATCTGCAACCACTTGCTCTAAAGCTTGCCACGACTGCTCTGCATGCTCCCCTACTCTTCACAATCCTACATCTTCCTCTTCTGCCCACTTATACGCCCCGTCTCCCCTTCTCTTCCTGGATACAGCTGTTCTCACTCCTCATCTTTCCGGGCGAAGGATGAGAGCAGAGCAACAGCAAACTGTGGGAGAAAGAGAAGTCAGGCCTGAGAAGAAGGAGGAGGGAGGAGGAAAATCAATAGATCATCACAGACAAAGGGCCACCTGCTAGACAGAAATGACAGCGTGTCAGTCTTAGATAAAAGCCAAGATTGAGCCAGACCCTACAGCCTTGAGAAGATACACACAGACTTCCACATTCAGCTGACGATTTTGCCAATCGGTTGTCAAAAGTCTGTGATGGCAGAGGCATGTTTCTGAGACCCTAAAGGGAGGTGGTGGATGTTTAATTTGCACTCTCTGGGTTGAAAACAAGCAGGAAGAATGAGGTGATGTGGCTGTTGTCCTATGATGGACATTTGAACATGAGGTGCCTCTATCTTGTATTAGTGTTACATAGTGTTCTGGCCTTTGTGAAGTCATCCTCGTAGAACGTGCCTTAGATCCTCTCCTTTCTTCACTGCTCACATTTCCTGTTTTTAAAAATCTTCTTTGGTGGTGAGTAGAATGGCATAATTGATGTGTTTTAAGTGAGAGAGAGCTAGAATACGTTTCATTCAACTTGTTAGCAGATTGTTCCCTGTAAATCCCTACTACTACTACTACTACTACTTTTGGCTGCTTCCATTAGGTAGTGCCATAGTGGATCATCCTTCTTCATCTCTTCCTATTCACTGCATCTTCCTGTCCCCTGCATGTCTTCCCTCACCACATCATAAACCTCCTCTTTGGTCTTCCTCTTCTCCTCTTGCCTGGCAGCTCCATATTCAGCATCCATCTCCCAGTATACCAGTATCTCTCCTCCACACATGTCCAAACCATCTCAGTCTGGTCTCTCTTGGTTTGTCTCCAAACTGTCCAACCTGAGCTGTCCCTCTAATATACTCATTTCCAATCATTCCTTGTAAATTCAGGTCTAAACGGCATCATCAGTTGGAATTTTTCAAAACACTTCCTTTTAAGGATGGATGGGCATTCAACAATGACTAAATCTTAATATGGCTATTGCATTTTTTTCTTATAAAATCCAACTTCACACAAAAGAGCATAACACTTTATACACCTACTGTCTTTGCACTGACCAAATACCCATCTACCAACAATGCTATTCTCACTTGGTATGTGATGATTCATCTCATGTAAGACACAACTATTGAAGTTTGTTCCACTATATTGCCCCAGTTTAGGAAGTATGGTCTGATTTAAGTTATTAGTAGCAAGCAAATAGATCCATGGCCCAAAGAGAGCTGCTATCCCCAGTGTCTCCCACAGTCCCAGTAGTGGATGCCCTCTGAGAGATGTTGGCCATTATATATATGTCACTTTTATTTTCTTATTTATTTTTCTTCTTAGGAATTGGAGCAGATTGCCTATGAGGCTTTAAAGGGAATCCGTCTTTTTCCCGCTTTGGCTAAAAAAAAGTACAGTTTTTCTGTGGACAGTCTGCTGAACTTTTATGTTTTGTAGGTACATTGAGACACTGAAAAAAGCCAGTGAGACACAGTAGGCGAGAAACAGGAGAGAATGTATGCTGCAATTTGACCCTGGGCTGTTGGTAACAAGTATGTGGCTCCAGTGGAGCCAGATGACATAACATGATGAAACTGTGGGGGAGAAACTTTGTTCATTGACTTTCAGACCGGGCTGGCATGGGTCAGGGGTTAGAGTGGGATGTCTACTAATTGAAAGGTCACTGGTTTGCTCTTTGGCTCCTTCAGAAAGCATGTTGAAGTGTCCTTGAGCAAGACACTTAACTTCTTAGCGGCTCCCTGGGTGCTGCAGCTGCTCATGGCTCCTGCTCAATAAGATGGGCTAAATACAGAGGAAAATTTTCATTGTAAGATTACAATGACCAAATAAAATTGCTTTCTTTTCCTCTCCTATCTGTTCATTTGGATGGAGGTTAGAAATCCGGGCTTGGTCAAGGTATCGTATTTCCCTTCTATATGACCTCGTAACCCCGGACGCACCATCTGCCCTCATTAACATATAGTCAGAATGGGAAGTAGAATTAGGAGTCTCTTTTTCAGGCACGTCGTGGGATCAGTTACCAAAAAAGAAACAGTCGCACATCCGGTTTAAAAGTCCAGCTTATTCAGTTTAAGATGGTTCACATGGTGCATTACAGTAAATCCAGATTATCAAGGATATAGCTTAATATGACTGATTCCTGTGTTGAGTGATTACAGGTAGAAGCAAGACAGGGTACGTTTGTGTGAATGAGAGAGAGAGGACAGTGGAATGGCGAGAATGCAAGAAGTAGAGGTGAGGAAGGGGGATGAGTTTAGATACTTTGGGCCATAAAGGGGGGAAGAAGGGAGTGCAGGCCAGGTGGAGTGGATGGAGAAGAGTGTCAGGGGTGACATGTGATAGAAGGGTCCCAACAAGAGTGAAAGTGAAGTACAAAAGCTCTTTTTAGAATCAGCATCTTGAGGAGTGTAAGAAGAACTGCATCTTCAGGTTCTTCCACATTGGCCTCCACAATCAGCTATGGTGGCTTATGCTTGACTTTATTATTCGTCCATGACCACTTCCATGACTGACTGCTCCACCAGTTAGTAGTGTTTGTAAAGTTAGTGGTTTGACTTATTTGTGTTTGGCCCGCAGGTCTTCCAGTAATGGTCCTTGCCTCACTTCATCCGTTCTTTGCAGCTAAAACTGCCCAAACGGTTTTGATTTGTTGACTATATTAATGAATAACTCATCAGAAGCAGCAGACTGTGACTTGATGATGTTTTTGGAACACGATTTTTCCTTTTTTTTTTCTTTCACAGCCTCACCATCACTGTTGCAGAAGCTCTAAATATGATAACCCATCATTGTTTAGTGAACGCAGAGGCAGCTGTAATTGCAGTGAGACAGTGGTGTCAGCCTAACGAGTTCCCCCCCCGTCTTAAAAACAACCTGCAAAAGCTTCTGCATAACTAAAACTGACTCGGCCCCTTATTCAAGTCTTCTGCAGTCAAGACTATACAGGTGAAGGCATTTTGCAGTTCCTAGTTTCAGCTCTAGGATTGTTGACGTATTGTTAAATTTAAAGAGTGAATTCTAGGATTTTATTTTTTTTTGCCGCTTCACGCCCCCTTTTCTTAAATTAGGAGTCGAACCAAGCAATGGGTGTCGGAATCGTTTGAATGGAATCAGTCAGCCAACTGCTACGCACCAAGCTACAGTGTAATGCCTGACCACGTCCATTAAAATCTCATTTTTGGCACTAAGCAGATTCAGAACATTGTGATAAATGTCTGAGAGCATCCACGATGAAAAGATAATCACAGTTCTATTAGTCAGCAAAGTGACTGTAGACCTCCAACTTTCTCTTGTCTGAAGACAACTTTCTCATTGTCTTCCTGCAACAACTCACTACTTGTGGGATGACAGAGTGACTCCTCTGCTCCCGGGTAGAAGTGGATTGATATCTATATTTAGATGCACTCTATAATTGATAGAGGCCCTTTAAGCTTTGCCTTAATAGCTCTCAGCATTCTTAGCCTATTGGCGCCAGACAAAGGGCTCTTTGTTGTGGATCTTATTTGGCAAGACTTAAGGCCTTGAAGGATTCCATTGTAGCTTGGTGTGTAGCAGTTTAACGCAAGCCTACTTGAGACTTAAAATCTGTTTGAGACCCTGGGCCATGGTAGCTCTGTGGTAGAGCTCCATATAGGTCTGTGTCCACCCCTATGCTGTGGGGACTAATCGTGACATGTAAAGATGGATTTATGTTTTTTAAGGCTGCTTACCAAAACCACTCAAAACTGTTGCCTCATCATCGGTAACGCCACTCCGTCTCCCTCCATACGCATCCGCAACCTTAGAAACCTTTTTTGACGGTAACCTCTGCTGTAAACACCACATCCCTCCAAATCAGAAGCTCCTTCTTCCATCTTCGCCTGTCACTCTTCACTGCTGAAGCTGATTCAAGCCAGATCCAGGATTGAATACTGCAACAGCTATCTTACCCCTCATTGACTCCCACCTCTGCGACCCTATCACCCCTGTCCTCCAGAACCTCCACAGGCTCCCTGTCCCACAACAGATCCAATTCAAAGTCCTTCTCCTCACCATCTCTTCATAGGCAGGCCCCCTCCTACCTCACTGACCTGCTACACTACCATACTCTTTCCTGCAGCTCCTTTACTCCTGCAATGCCAACCTCCTGTTTTCACGACACAGGACCAAGCACCAGACCCAGGGGGAACAAAGCCTCCTCTATAGCTGTTCCCTTTCTCTGGTACGCTTTCCCCAAACACATCACAGACTGCTCAGATCTGTGATTATTCACATCAGTTATCAACACTCCCCCTTCAAACAAACTATATGTAATGAAACATGGTTTTTTTCTGTAATACAGGTAGTTGAAAAAAAATCAAGATAATTAGAATTAGGTATTCTGAACATAGAGTTAAAAACGGGGGCTCAGATTGCTTGTCCAAATTCTTGATGGTGAGTTTGACCCCCAAAATGTGGCTCACCTGAAGCATGTACTGCACCCCTGAGTTCCGGCATCCCCCACTTATTTACCTACTAATTAGAAAATCATACAGCAGTACAGTCAGAATGATAGAAACGTCACTCATTCTGAAAGAGATGGTAAAGTGTGCTTTCTCACACATTCAGAGAGAGAGAGAGAGAGAGAGAGAGAGAGAGAGAGAAATGGATGAAACAATGATTTGAAGGGAGGGGGGGCAGCATGGAAAGCTATATCTTGTTTCAACCACGTCATTCAGTAAACACACATCCATGCATACATACATGCACTTACCCATGTTCATATTCATCCTCTACTTGTATCTACACACGCATTATGTTACTATGTAAGTGTGTATTTATTTTTACTTGCAGATGTTAGTTATATTGTAAAGCATTTTCAGGTTTTATTTTTAAGTGTTAAATAGATAGTTTGATTAATTGATGAAAAATGCCTGAAATTATTTTATCAATGATGATGTCAGGCAAAATCAAACATCTGACCCTGACTAAGTCCCAACCCTGGCTGTGTACCTAGTCATTTGAACTTGGGTTATGATGATGATATGATTCTTGTAACCACTATTATCTGTTAGAATTGTGTTAATAACAGTGACAGTCAATTTTAAATGTTTGATAAAGTAGTCCAAAACGCTTTATATTTCAGTGGTCTGAGCATCTTATTCCATCTATCTATCCAACATCAACTGCGTATCCAAAGCCACATTACAAAGGTAGCAGTTCCAGCATTTTATCAGTAGACGAAATAAAATGGAATTATAGACAATATAATATGTTTTGAATGTAGTTTCTACAGGCTGTTATTCAAATGAACACAACATTGTCAAGTTCCAACCATATATGTTGTATATACTGTGCTATACATTGTAGGTGTACTGGTATGTTCTGTCATTTCCATCTACCTCGGGTATATATGTTGGTAACCTGCTAACATTTATTTCAATATCTGAAACATTTTCTGAGCCATTGTGTTTTATCATATTTTATCTTTATCTGTATTTAGTCAATCCTTGTGTATAGATATGAAAATTGTTTTGCTGTGTTGTTATTCTATATGAAGTACTTGTGAGAGCCATGAAACTGATGTCAAATCCTGTGTATGTTAAAGCTTACATGGCCAACAAAGTGATTCTGTTATAATGGCTATGAAAATAAGATTATGTAATTGTCATATTTTTTACACTAGCAAAACAGTAAATTCCGATATAAGGTTTGCCAGTCAATTGTTAATCCTGTCAAATATGTGCTGAAACCATTTCCACATGATGGATGGGTTGATGGAAAGAAGAATACTAAGAAGGACAGACAAGACAAATAAAGGAGCTTTTTCTATTTGTGTTGGTCGATGATAATAGCTTATAACTGCACCATTGCTCAGTCAGATTGATTCAGTGAGAGCTGCTTTATGAAAAGTATAATAAATAATTGTTTCTGTCGCGATGAGTGCTACAGCTATTTTTTTATTCATTTATTTATTGTTGTCTCCATCTCTCCATTTTTGTCCCCTCAGCAGCACTTGGGTCCTAAGAGACTGAGAAACGTTGACCTCCGTCCTCAAGGCTGCATATAAGGTAGGCACACAGATTAACTTCAGCAATAGTAATGACGATGTAAGAACTCTGTAATGCAGGCTGTTTTCAAGGGAGCAATTCAGTGAAATATTTAAGGGTTTATTTTCATTATTTATTGATGATGGTGAAATGGTAAATGGACTTGTTCTTCGCACCTTTCTAGTCTAATGACCACTCAAAGTGCTTTACAATGAATGCCTCACATTTACCGAGCTATGCGGCAGGATAAAAACCCGCAACCCTGGACCCCCAGGTGTATGCTCTACCTGCTGTGCCACAGCGGCTCTATGATGGTTATTTGTTTTTGTTTGGAAGTCTGAGTTAGACTTTGAAAGTAAATAGAAAAATAAACAGTGAACAGTTTACTACATATGCCATGTGAACAGCATTGATTTTGTTTCACATGGAGGTTGTGTGTTAAATGACTTTCAGTAGCTGCTGGTAATAAGATCTGTCTGTGGAGAAAAGGACCAGCAAGCAGGTCCTATATCTGTTTGAGCTGCTCATGTTTTACTCTCCCTGAACTCCTGGTGGTTTCCACGACCTCTAAGCCAAGTCACCATTTCAGATTCAGTAGGGCAAGTGTGTCCATGGATATTTACATTGACCATGTCCAGATACATGTGCACATAAAAATATGCATGTACATGCATATGTGTGTATGTTTTTAACAATGTAAATCTGCATGCCTCTTGTGTTTCTGTCGGTCTTCTCATAAAAGTTTCAATTACAGGTAATTTTATTACTTGTAAATTAAGAGACTTCCTACAAAATTTTAATGTATCTCATGTTACTAAGACCAGTTATCACTAATGACATAGTAATAATAATAATAATAATAATAATAATGATAATAATAATACTCTGTAGGGGCGGCATGGCTCAGTGGGTAGAGCGGTCGCCTGGCGATCGGAAGGTTGCAGGATACCCAGTCCTGCAGAGAAGCGTGTCGAAGTGTCCTTGAGCAAGACACTGTTCTGCTAACTACTCTGCCCTGTGATAGACTGGTGACCTATACAGGGTGTACCCCGCCTTTCACCCAAGGAGAATGGAGATAGGCTCCAGTTCCCCCGTGACCCGTTTTCGGATAAGCGGTTGACGATGGATGGACGGATGGATGGATGGATGGATGGATAATACTCTGCAACCTGACACTGAATAAGCAGTTGACAATGGATGGATGGATGTATGTTGAAGTGTCCTTGACCAAGTCACTGTTCCCCCAATTGCTCTCCCTTGTGATGGACTGGCGACCCTTCAAGGGTGTATCCCCTCTTTCGCCCAATGACAATGGAGATAGGGGCCAGTTCCCCCACGACCCGACTTTGGATAAACGATTGAAAAAGTATGGATAGATGGATAATAACAATAAATTGTATTATTAATAATAGGGGCGGCATAGTTCAGAGGGTAGAGCGGTTGTCTGGCAATCAGAAGGTTGCAGGTTGACAATGGATGGATGGATAGATTATTAACGATAATAAAAAATACCACTTATGTGAAAACATAGGAGTGGAAAATTAAGTCCCGATCTGAAAAACTTGGCTTAGCTAACCTACATATGGACTGACATGCCACTTCTGGTTTAAACATTAAGCCAGTGCCTAGTAAGAACATACTGCCCAGTGTGTTTTGGTCTGATTCTTGCTATATCAAAGACCACCCTCCCAGAACCAAGTAGTATTCCTGTAGGCTAGAAGTTACACTCATGTCAAAACTGGATTTTTAGTCCCCTTTATATTTCAGAGGATAGCTCTGAACCTGCTGTAATTTTGACTGCAAGCAGGATTAGATCGGCCCTGTGCACTCTGGGTACCTGGAGCTTGAAGTAAAGCCTAGTACCATGACAGACTGTTCTTCATAGGTGACATTAATACGCACTCACAACTGTCTGCCAAACCACATCCTTGGCCCTCTATTGTGCACAGAAACATGTGTTGTTTATACATGAAGTCTTAACTGTGAGCTGAATTAGGTTTGTGATGTGAATGTTTTATTTTATTTTCCTTAATGTGAATCTCTATGTTTAAATCAGTCATTTCACATTATGTTCAGTTTGCTAAAAATCAATTTGCCAATCAATCTTTAAGGATATGCTAGGGTTTTTGGTGGAGAAAGTCAGGGAAAGGACGATGTTACTGAGTTGAAGGTAGAGTTACCCTGAAGCCATTGAAGGGAAAATTGTTCTTCACACACGCAGAGTACGGTCTCAGGGTTTTGATAAAATATGTCCACTATCCAGCATATGTCAACTGTCAGCTGCATGGTTTCATATTCCCTGGCTTGTTCTTAAAAGTCTGTTGTTGTTTTTCCCCAAAATCTTGTTTTTATTAGCTATTTTCTGAAGAAGGAGGAATAAAACAACATTTCACCCATATATATATATAAATGAAGTTAAATTAATAAATACCAGCTTCACTAGGGCAGCCAATTATTTCCTATTATGTTGTTGGCTTGCTTCAGAGAAAGTGGTTTTGCATTAGCAAGTGTGGGTACATGTCACACAGCATTCCCCTAAAAAAAACACGTGAGGATCAGCAGAGGAAATGAGCTCGTCATACGATTCTTATCGCTCATTATTTAACGTCCCTCAAGGCGCAGGCTCCTCCAACCTGACAGGATTATTAAGTGTCCTGTGGGTTTTAAGGTAAGGCATTATTTGGAGGCCTTTGGGGGGGGTTAAGGGGTGTTGGGGAGTGAGATGCAAAGGTTCCTGCCAGTGTTGCTTCTTTTAAATTAAAGAGCTTCAGGGAGTGTGAATATGAAATGAAAGTTTAGTATATATGAAGTGTAACACTAATGTAGACTGTCCATGTGAGAGGAGACTACTGATTCCCATTATAGTGAGCCTATATTTGATACCAGGCTGTTACTTGGTTGAATTTGTTTTATTCTTCTCACAAATTAATTTCACAGAACTATGGGAGAGCTAGTTGTAACCTATTTTCGTCTGGTGAGATGAAAATGAATAATTAGGGGCTACAGTGCTTCACTGATAAAGTGCATGCCTAGAAGTTGGGCCAAGCGGGATCAATGCCACCATGGAGTAACAGGATAGGGGCACTCAGCCAGAATCACCCATGCTCGGTAAATGTGAAACATACATTGTAAAGTACATTGAGTGGTTGCTAGATTCGACAAAGCTTCACATAAAAATAAGCCCATTTATCCTTTTACCATAATTCAGAATGTGTTGATGCATACTAAATAATCTAAGTAAGGTTATCACAAAAAAGTTAAATTGGTTCAGCTGGATAAGAAGTTTATTCAGAAATGTTTCACCACTCAAACAGGGGACATCTTCCGTCTGAGCTGACTGCAAGCATCCCCACACATAGTATAGTTATATGCCAAACAACAAAGACTGGTTTCATTTGTGAGTTTGATTATTGATTGCACATTTAGTGGTAATGAGTACTAATTCACAGAGGATTGGGGGATATTGTCTAAGCATAAACGTGTGGTGATTCTATATGTATCAGGACTTTCAGAACAGTTGAGATGCATTTCAAACCTCAAAACACACATCAAAAGTTGGTCCACCCCAAGGATTGGGTCCCCTGGCTAAAACTGAACAATATACTATATGCTATTAATGTCGGGAGGACTGTAGTGATTTGTACTTTGGGTAAACCAAAACAGACGTTGGCCAAAAGGATGGCGCAGCATAAGAGAGCCAACACGTCAGGCCAGGACTCTGCGGTATACACCCATCTATAAGCTAGTGGACACTCATTCAAACCTGAGATGTTCACATCCTTGATAGTGAGGAACGCTGTTTTGGGGGGGTGAAGGAGATCATTTATGTTAAGAGGAAATGACCATCCTTTAACAAAGGTGGGGGCCTGAGAGTGCATCTTTTATCATCCTACAATGCTGTGACTTTAAATATTCCCAAATTCACTGTGAATAGTATTCATTACCACTGAATATGAAGTCAATGACCAAACTTGAATATGAAACCATCCTTTATTGTGTGGCATGAACCTGTATTGTTTATAAGGGTGGGGATGCTTGCAGTCAGCTCAGCCTGAAGATGTCACCTGTTTGAGTGATGAAATCCATCCATCGTCAACCACTTATCCGAAATCGGGTCGCGGGGGAACTGGAGCCTTTGTCCGTTCTCATTGGGTGAAAGGCTGGGTACACCCTACATAGGTTGCCAGTCTATCACAGGGAAATAATTATTATTAATGATAATAATAATTGTAAATTTGTATTGTAGAAAAATTGTAAAAAAGGGGCGGCATAGCTCAGTGGGTAGAGCGGTCATCTGGCAATCAGAAGGTTTCAGGATCGATCCCCGGTCCTGCATATAGCATGTCGAGGTGTCCTTGAGCAAGACACTGCTCCCCGAGTGCCATATGTTGGCAGCTCACTGCTCCTATACAATAGGTTGGGTTAAAAATGCAGAGAAATCCAGATTTCCCCTTCCGGCACTGATTAGGGAATCATTATTTTTTATTTTATTTTTTTCAAGGCAAAATTATGCTATAATTAATACGTTTGTGTGTGTGTGTGTGTGTCTGTGTCTATGTGTGTGCGTGTCTGTCTGTGTGTGTGTCTGTCTGTGTGTGTGTGCGTGTGTGTGTGTGTTATTACTATGAGACAATTTTCCATTTATTGTTCTCTATGTCATATGGCCACTGTTGGCTTGCCATCAGCTTGTATTTTGCTAATGTAGGTCATAGCGTCTGTGTTTCTACCAAACCCCGAGTTTGACAGTAGCACGGTTTCATAATGTACAATGACTCCTTTTAACCCAGTAGCACATAACAGGAACCAGTTTTAATAGTTATGAATCAAGCCAGTGATGCAGGACAGTTGATGCATTAACCATCCTATAGAATGGCTGCTCTGTTACTTAGATCAATCAGAAATTATTAGTTCATTTAAGAGTCAGGAGTATTCACCAGCCATATTAATGATTTATCCAGAATCCATTGTTTGAGAATCTGTATTGTTCTCTATCTTATATGTTTGAATAGCTACATATGTGTTCTGTGGGAGAAGCAAAACTTTTGTTTATCTATCACACACTGCACTGTTTGCAGCAAGCGGTTTTACTGCTCAGATTTTACCATCGTTCTTTCTTCCCAGTGTCGAGTGCAGTGGTGTAATCTAAACCTTAGTTATCCTGCAATATACAGACACACAATTCATTGCACTCACAAAGCACCACCACGTTAAAGGCAGAGCTGAAATCTTTCTTAAGATATGGTACCATTATAAATTCAGCCTAACCTCAAAGTAAAAATAATATCCAATAATATCTTATGACTGGCCCTGCGAATACACGAAAGACCTTTTAGCACCATGTGAACCTGAAGGTAGGCTGAGGCCGTTGGGAAAGCTGTTTTTTGCCTTGCTTATAACTGGATGCATGACAGAGACAACTGTGTCTTTCAACCCCACATGCACTTTTTAATGAATTTTACAAAGGTCTCTCGGGAGATGCTGTAGACCTCCCAGAGCTAGCAAAAATTAGATAACGCCATTGCAATCCTAATTCATTATAATATCACAAATAACTGCTCATTTATCTGACTAAATTATAAATCATTGTGTCTTCTGCCTTTTTAGGTACTAGATTTATTTGTATCTTTTTATTCAGAGAAAGTTCAAAGATATGGTACTACTCTAGTGGACAACAAAGCTCTATTCTAGTCTACTACTGCCACCAATACTTTAGGCTGCATCTATTAGGGATCACCACAGCTGATCATCATCTCCATCTCTTCCTGTCCCATGCATCTTCCTCTGTCACACAAGTCTTGTAACGAAAGGCCCATTCAATTCCAGAGGAGCTCAAATAAGCAAGTTCTGTGTCATTGTTTAAAACACGGATAGAAAGAAAACATTAATATAGATGAGATTTTTATAAACTTTTAATGATCCCTTTGATCTGATTGTTTTTCTTATTGCTGTTTGTAAAAATACGACGATATAACAGGTTATAATGATGATGATGACAGTAATATGCAAATGCAAACATGGTACAAGACAAGGAAATATACCAAGTCATAGTGTTGTATCCTTGTAGAGCTCCCAAAGGGGATTATCTTCCCAATACACTGTTAATTCCTTCAACTTGTATATGATCCATTGGATTTTTATGTAGCCTCCTCTGTCCCTGTCAACTCCTGCAGAACACAGTGGACAAGCTGATAAAGAAGACCAACCTAGCCCTGCTCGTAGGAACCAACAGCTGGAGGGATCAGTTCATTGAAGCCATCACTGTGAGCGCAGGTAAGTAGAGAGAGAGAGAGAGAGATTTTGACTTCAGTTTTAGATTTCACTAATCTTTTTACTTTCACTCCCCGGATGGTTTAATCAGATTTCATCACTATGTAATGATTACATGTTGCCATCAACATGGTGCTATGGAGGGTAGTCCCAGTTCTGCCCTCTCATTTTTGTGTTCGTTTGGTCTCTTGTGCCCACTCAATGATTCTCTAATGTGCCTGTCTGGATGATCATCACTGTCCTCAGACACTCATTTGGCAATTTGTAATTGTTGGTCCATGCCACCAATTAATTTTTATGTGCAAATGAATAAGAGAAAAAGGAAGAAAGTGAAGGGCGGGACACAAAGTTGTTTTCCTGCAGGTCTATAATCGCTTTAATGAATTATGCTCTTGGGTCTGAATGAACTCATCTGAAATGAATTGTGCGTTTGATAGGCTGAGGAGCCATTCATTGCTCTGTGTATATATGTGTTGCAAATGAAGGGATTTTAGTGTCAACAACTCTGGGTAAATGATCCGTATAAGTAAATGTCCTTTTTCCTGCCTGTAACCTCCAGAGCCAAGAAAATTAGAAAGAAAGAAAATCATCTGGAGCAAATGCGTGCATGCGTGTGTTTGATGGTTGAAGCATTTTGAACCAAAAACAATCCAAAGTGAATAGAGGTTGTTTCATGATTCCAGGAGTTGAGCAGGCATGTGTTTGTGTGTATATGTGGGTATGGCTGGGTGACCATTTCTGTGTATGTGCATGTGAGACTTTAATCAACCAGCAGATAATGGGCTATCGGAAAACGGACCAGCGGAGTTTGATGGTGTGAATAGTTAAATGGCTGGCAGATGGGTGATTATGTGCATTGGAGCACTCGTTATGGCGTGAGAAAGAGGAAGAGAGAGAACCAGCGTGAGAGCGTGTAACAGAGTCAGAGGCTGGTATTGGCTCGAGAGGCAAGACCGTGAGGAGGTGATAGAAAAAAAGATGGGGGGGATGTGGATTCATTGACTGCAATTAGTAAAGGTTAATTAATTCTTGCCTTTTTCACAGAGCTGAACATGTCCAGCTGCTGCTCAGTTCAGTCATTTTTATGTTGACCAGAAGAAGTTTAATCTGACAACAACTTGACATTCCCAACCAAATAATTCAGCAAAAAACGTTGCACTGTGCAACATCTGGCATGTGTTCAAAAAGTATAGAGAAAAGCTTCTGAAGATATGCAGTGATTATAAAATGTCATTCTGACAATTGTAAACCTTTACAAAATGCATAATTTCGGTTGAAAGAAACTGTGAAGGATAAATCATGGGAGAGAGATGGAGACACAACAGAAAAGGTAGCAGGAGAGAGAGTCAAGCGATGAAAGTGACAATGCGGGACAGTGAGTGTTGGCGATAGATAAGCCGATGTTGGCGAAGGGAGGACAAAGAGATTTAGGGAGAGACAAAGGCCTGAGAGGAGAGAGAGAGGGAGAGCTCATGGAATAAGGGTTGAAAACAAAGCTGGTGAGAGAGAGAAGAGCCCTCCTCTCACTTCAGAGAGACTAGGAGGCCTTTTGTTTTCAGAACCATTTTGCTGATATTGGTAAAAATCTCTATACATCCTGACAGCCCAACATATGAAAAGCTCTGATTTGAAGTCTGGTCCCTGTGACTTCCCTAAGCCATGTTATCAGCCTGAATCTTTACAACCAATCAGGACAGCCTTCAGCCAGGAGGGGCCCCATGCACACAGTGCATGCCATCGTTGCCTGCAGTGCACCATAATGGGGAATTCACATTATCGGACAATGACAAGGGTCTTTGTGTTATGCCTGCCTCCTTGTAACGTGCAGTGTTTAACGACCCCAGCATGCTCGGGAGCGCCATTAAATCCCATTTGCTCCTGTTAACAGTGACTAAATCAGACCCACTCAAATAATGTCTCTGTAACAAACCAGGCAGCACTTTAGGATTATCTTGTTTTGTCGTTATATAATTCCCAAAATGCAGAAATGCATTTTGATTAACTTCTCTGCTTTGAATGTTAGCTCAAAGCAGTAAAGTCAAGTTGTTAACAGCCGCTGGCTGCACTCTCAAGGGTCACTGAGCCGGGCTTTTTAAAGTTCAACAAATTTCAAACTTTAGATTCAGATTTCAGCTTTTAAGATGATGGCTGTATTTAGGATTGTACCAGAATTAAGGCATATTTAGTCAAAAATCAGAGAGGAAACGCCACGGTGAGGACAGCATAGAGACATGCAGGGCTACAGAGAGACTTCTGTATTGTTTACTAGGCTAATACGTTCTTGATACCATCTTGCTGTTGAATTGAAAGGTTTAAATCAGGTTTAAACTTGGAGTGAGACATACGAATAGTTCAAGATGGACAGGCAGAAAGGCAGAGACAGATTAATTGGCCATAACACAAAATGACAGACAAAAGTGTGTGTGTGCGTGTGTGTGTGTGTGTGGTGTGTGTATGTGTGTGTGTGTGTGTGTGTGGGATGATTCTTATATAGCACTTTTCTAGCCTATTAAGCACTCAAAGCACTTTGCAATGTATGCCTCACTTTTAGCGAGCATAGGGGATTTTAAGGCACGATGACTTTTCCTAAGGCCTTGCTGCAGGATCAAACCCACTACGCCCAACATGCAGGCACACGCTCTGCCACTGAGCCACAACAGCTGCTACAGGCTTACTACAATCAGACACACAATAAAGACAGAGATATTTTGCTCAGTATTTTGTTGAACATACATTTTCAAAGCATACAAAACAATGTTAGCGTACAATTGGACAAAATCTGCACTGATTTTAACCATGCTTGCCAACCCTGAAATGCAAATGTTGTCAACTGGATTTGAACCAGCTATATGTGAGGAGACACTTTGTCTCTCAGTCCACTGAGGTACCTCTACATGACTTCATTTGGTGTGTCTGTGTGTTAGAGAATGTTTGTGTGAGCGTGTGGTGTGTGTTTGCTGGCTTTGTCACCAGCAATACTGTCAGCCAGCCTTTGTGGGCTAGCTGACTCCACTAATGAGAAGGCCTGTCTTCACTCTCTTATCTAGGATTAGCCTGTCACACTGAAAGAAGGACCGACACAGCCTTTATTTTTGAGTATGTGTGTGTGTGTGAGTATATGAGATGGCATGAGAGGCAAATTCAAAAAGGCAGTGAAAACCTTGTCGGCAAGAACTTTTTGTTGTATGCTTCCAAATTCCCATTATTTTCACAGCTTTTCTTTTTTTTGTTGACAGGATCTGTTTACTTTATTTACTGTCCATTCAGTTATTGCAGGACTGAAGACATTTAGAAAAAGTTTCCATCAGCTCGCTCGGTTACACATTATTACCCACAAAGGGGTGGGGGGTTATTGGCAGACTAAATCAGATTAGTTGGCTTTGTGGATGGCAGATCAAACTGGAATTTGGTCACTTCATGATTCCTTTAACCCGAAGCTGATTGGATTGTGGAACCTCGAAAACAGCACAGATTGAATGTTTGGAGAATTAAATTGAAGGCTAGATAGACAATGACGTCAAACCGGGGACCGATCGAATCAGCAGAGATTGGGTTTTGAAAAGAATATCAGTAGATTAGCCTCAAGTAAACTGACATCTCACTTGTTCATCTGACACATTCGCCATTCACATCAAAGATGAAAATAATTTTGGAAAAAGGTTACAGTCCAAGCAAAAGGAAGCACTCGGAGCCGACCTTCCACCACTAGCTTTGAACAGAGACAGAGATCTATCAAAATCCATAAAGTTGATCCAGCTTGGGAAGGTGTGGCGACGCAATGTGTTAGTTGAGTTCCCTTATCGATTGCACCAACCAACAATCACAAAAAAAGCCAATATTCAGTCAGGGTTGAACATGAAATCAAGAAAAATGTGGATATCTATGTCTGATTTTGTGTATAATTGCTAGAACAAATTGTATGTGAAGTCGAGTGCAGGCTAAAGGTCACTTTTAACAGTGAATCAGAATCATCCATTTTAATCACACCAATCCCCAAAAGTGTGTTCACCCATGTCTCAAAACCAGTGAACGTGGATGAGGTCATGACATGGTCAGACATCCACCTCTAAAGTCCACCTCAACATGGACACAAACTCATCCAAAGCCTCTCTTTTAGTCACTTAGTTTTCTCTTTTTTTCCTCCTTCTCTTATTTACCAGGCTGGAGAGATACCATGATCAAGAAGGTGGTTCTCCCAGGGTGAAGCTCAGCCATTAAACTCTGGCTATGCTGACCTCTGCAAACTCCCCAAATGTGGGAATCTCAACTGCCATAATCTCTAGTAGTCAGGAACATTGTTCTTGCTCTCCCCTGGTTTTTGGACAGTATGGTAGCCCAATGGTTCCCACAGTTGGCTCACAACTAGAAGGTCCTGGGTTTGAATCCCATCCCAGGTCCTATCTGTGTGGCGTTTGCAAGTTCTCCTCGTGTCTGTGTGGATTTCCTCCGGGTATTACGGTTTCTTCCCTCTGTAAAAAGACATGCATGTCAAGGTTAATACTCCTGCCTGTGCACCTGAGCAAGGCAATAGGAAACAAAACTGGAGTTGATCCCTGGGCGCTGCAGCTGCTCACTGCTTCTATATAATAGGATGGGTTGAATGTTGAAGACACATTTAATTGTATCTATATATAATAACTAGTAAAAAAACTCCTTTTCCCCATCTATCTGTCTGTTTTTCTCTGTATAATTGCATCTCTCACTGCCATCTTTTTCCCTTTCTTTTGTCTTTTGCAGTCTCATTGATTAATTCACAAAAATCTCTTCCTCCACCATCGTGCTGATCTCTCTCTCCCACTCGCTCTCTCTCTCATTCTCTCCTTCCTTCTCTGTTGAGGCTACCTGCTCTCCTGGATTTTAAAAAACGGAGGGCAAGTCAAAGTGTAATTACAGCTTTCCAATAAAAGAATGAATGTGTCTGTCCCTCTGGACTCTGATATGCGGTTGAGGAAGCTAGGATGTGATATACAGCCAGGCCAGGGTCATCTCCTCGGGCTTGAGCCCGTTTCCCCATCCCCTCTCTGTAGGGATAAATGGAGAGATGGAAAGATAGATGATGGTTATGTTGCATGAGTGGAAAAGATAAAGGCAATCGGGGTAAAGGAGGATGGATAGAGTTAGCAAGATGGGAGGCAGGGAGACAGACTTTGACTTTCATTGGATGTCCTTTAAATGAAATATCTCACACAAATTAGAAAAAAAAATCCCATGGAATAACATTTTGGGGCTGCAGGGCGTCAGTAAAGGCATCTGGCCTTAATCTCCCAAACTCCATCTTCAGTCCGTGTCCACCCCACAATATGGGGACTGATCGTGACACATAAAATGGACCTCTCTCACACATAGTAAAGCATCTGATGCCCCGTTTCTGAACGCCCTACTGACTGAAAAGAAGGAAGGAAGGAAAGGTTAGAAAGAAGGAAAGGTGGAACTAGAAAGGGAGTCAGAGGAAAAAAATGAAACTAACAGAATAAAACCTCAAATGGGCAGACAATAAAACAGATGGAGGAACAGAGCAACAGAGAGATAGATGGACAAGGGAAAAGAGAGATTGAGAAATGAGACATCTTGTTATTGGCTTCTGTTAAAGACCCCCCACTGCTCTGTTAACACGCAGGCACATTGAAACAGACTGACACATGCTGTTTGTCTGTCATATGCATTCTACCACCCACACGTACACGTGTTGTAGAGTGTTGTGTAACTGTACAGATTAGTCTCTGAGCTCTGGACACAATGTTTAGTGGGAGAAACATTTTATCAGTCATCTGGGTGACTTTGACCGTCTCAGCGGACTGCAGGCCATCCCCACCCTTATAAAGAGTACTGTTGCATAACAAGTGGAACTGGCAATCTAACACAGGTTTTATATGCATATTCAGTCCAATTCAACTTGTATTCCAGACTCTATTAGTAGAGGTCCGTGTCAAAACTAGAATAAAATCAACAGTACAAGAACATATACATAGAACATAATATTAGAGGGGGGGTGCATATCTCAGGAGGTAGGGCAGTTGTTTAGTAATCAGAAGACCAGTGGTTTGATCAGGGGCTCCTTGATAGGGAGGATTGCTGGTTTCAACAAGACTCTGAGCTGTTGAGCTAGTGAGAATATTTGAGGCATGGTCACTTGACGCGCTGTTGAATGGGTAGTGATGAAAGGATTTTGAATGGTTCATGAATGTCTACCTGATGTGTATCTGGTTGGCAGGGAGCAGGAGGAAGCTGTCAGAATGCACTGATCTCACTGATTGGAGAAGAACAACAAAGAGAGCTTGCAAAAGATGTAGCCCGAGACTAAAAGAAGAGGAAGACATGTGAGTGGAGGGCTTAAGAAAAAGAAGACAAAGGAAAACGGAGGAGAGGAAAGAGAAGGAAAGACATGCAGAGGAAAACAGTAAGGGGGGGACACAAAGACAGAGTGAGACAGAACAGCAACCAGAGGGAATAAAAGAAGACTGATTACTGCAAAGACCAGAGCAAGAATTACAGATTAAAAAGAGGAAGCTGAAGAGAAGAGGTGTTGACCTCTCCAGACTTCACTGCCTTTTAATTAGAAAGACCACAACAGATCATTTATCATCCCCCTCCCGCTGCTTGTGCCGACATGCATGGTTCATGTGCACGTTGCATACACCGTCTAGTGGGTGAAGACCATCAGTGAGGTGTTGAACTGAAAGAAATAGACAAAGCAACAGTGCGATGGTGAATGGAGGAGAGAAAAATATTTTGTTTGATCTTTATTTATCTGATTAAGTCCCACTGGGATTGGACGTTTAGTTCTTAGAGTACACCCGACCAATATGTCAGAGGCAAACAAGGTAGCACACAAGATATTGCAGCATATAGTTAGATATATAATCCATCCATCCATTGATTTTCAGCTGCTTGACATCAGCCATAGTGGATTTGAACCCTGAGCTGGATTTGAACTGGTGAGCATCTGGCTCGCCAGTTCCCGAAGTGTGTGCTCTACCACTGAGCTAAGGAGAGAGGCTAGTGTGATAATTAAGTTATATAGGTATGATTTGTTTTCAGCACTGGCAGGGAAGGAGATAAATGGAGAGAGGAAAACAGTAGAATAAGGGAATTCAGAGAATACTTTCATTGTGCAGTGTGCTGGTACTGGGGCGAGCATGCAGTCTATAATAGTGATGAAAAAGAAGAAAAGCAAATCAAGTACATTTTTTTCTGTGTGTGGGTGTGTGAGTGTGTCTAGATGTCTGTCTGTCCATGCTTGTGGATCAATGTTCGAGTGCATGGAATTGTGTGGTTATCTCTGTCTGAGGGTGTATGGGGAGGCTTTTAAATGTGTGAATGTGTCTTTATTTTGTGTGTGTGTTTTTGTGTGTGTGTGTATTTTGGTGGCCTCACGACCTCAAGTTGACACCCTCATGTTTATATTCATGTTCTGCTAGTCTCCCTCCGCCTCTCAGCCTGTCTCTGACACCCCCATCTACACACACACACATACACACACACACACGCACACACACACACACACATCTGGATCTGTGATGGGATCAGTTTTCAGATGCTTGGTGTGTGTACTTGTCTTTCTGTTTGCCAGTCAGTCTGTGTGTATCCTTCTGTCTTACATGAGTGTCGAGTGTATGTTTCTTTTTCTATTCAGCTATGTCAACCAGCCTTTTAAAACTTGACATAAATGATCCTAAATTACCCAGCGGTCCTATATCTTTCTCTCTCCCCACACTAATAGAAAGTGAATGAGGGGCCATTTTTGGACTAGTTTGGGGCTCTTCTAGACTGGCTCTGGTTTGGGCATGGATGTTTTAGGAATGTGTTTAAGTGTTGATAATTCAATATAAGCTCTGTGTGTGTGTGTGTCTGTGTGTGTGTCAGATAAAATTATCCTTCATGCTATGGAGAACTACTGACATTTTCAGGCCATCATTTGGAATTCTAGTGCTGCTCCGTAGCAAAGGCCACCTAAGCAGCTGCCTGATGGAGAATTGATGAGCTACCTGATCTGTTTCTGTTAGCTTCAACATAATCCTTACTAAACAGGAAGACACATGGACAAGTGTTCTCGCTCTCACACACACACACACACACACACACACACACACACTTTGGAAGCAACGACCAACTGGAAATCATTAGAATGATGGTGGCATTTAGAGAGTGAGAGGCATGTGAAGGGGACTTTAGAAGGATGTTGTTAAAGAAGAAGAAGAAAAACAGATAAGAGATTTGGAGTGAGGAGAGAAAGGGAGAAATATCCATTTGCATAAACCTTAAGAGACAGACACAATAAGATAGACAAAGATGGATGATGTTCAGATTTGTTATCCTTGTATTAGGATGCCCAACAATGTAATACATATCACCTTCTTTTACCCATTAAACCGGGTAGTTAAAAAAATCTAAATAATTTGAATCAGTGATTGACTGAATGTTAAGAATCAAACAGCATGGCAGAGAGCGATGTTTGAACCAGAGAGAATGCTCGGATTAAAGGAGTTTTTCCATGATGCTGCTACCATCCTATCCAAATTGCAAGAGGTTTAATTGGCAGTGTGAATTTTGTAATTTCATATCAAAAAGCCACAAAATCAAAATGCCAATTCTGAAAGAAAATGATCACTAATCTAAAAAGTAGTTTTTTACCCATTTGAGCAAGAACATTTTGATTGATAAAGAGAAGAGGCAATAAATTGAATTTCTGAATGACTGTCAACATAGCGGATAAGCTTAAGAGTAATAGCTTACAGGGCATTTGTAGTTCTCCCTTCTTCGTCTTTGGACAGTGTGGAGTACAAACACATATTGCTGATAATAACTTATGATGATGCCTCCTCTAAATGTGAGTAAGATTTGACAACTCACCATTTCTCTGCCCCAGGAGTTAGCGCTTGCCAGCTGTTATTTTAGCTGATATGCTAGCTGTTGTGTGGTTGCTGCTGAGGGACTACTATCTCGGTAATATATCCTTTTAAGATGCAGTTTTGTCCTGTCCTGTATATGCCGAGGTGTCTTTTGCATAACACTAATTGATGGAATTACACATTGTTTCTCTATTTCCTTTGGAATAGTTTAAAAGAAATAGCTGAAACGTTTTGCTGCATTTGAATTCAAACGTGACTGTGGAGGAATATGACAGGTCTAGATGGACAGGTACAAAAGAAAGTGAATGCGAGGGAGGACGGGGTACAGGAAGAGATAACAAACAGGAAGAAGAGACTGCAGGAAGAAAAGCAGAACAAAAGAGATAAAGAGAAAATGGGAGAATCAAGTAATTGAGTGTGGATGCAAACAAAGAAGTGTGGGAGGGAAGGGAAGGGCAGGAGTTGAAACTAAGTGATGACTTGAGCGAAGAAGACATTTATCATTCATAAATTCCTACTCGGTTTCTCTTTCTTTTTCTCTGTGTGCGTGTGTGTGTGTGTGTGTGTGTGTGTGTGTGTGTGTGTGTGTGTGTGTGTGTGTGTGTGTGTGTGTGTGGCACATTATACTATAACTGAGACTATCTGTCCAACTCTATCTATTCCTTTGCAGTTTAAGCAAGTTTTTGAACATTAGGTTTAAACTTAATAGATAGACGTGATTCAAGATGTTTATTGTCACACTGGTTGTAAAAGTATACGTTCAATTATTGAAACCCAGCCACACAAAGGTACCTGAAGGGATGAGTCAAATTCTGCTGTGTGCTTCTTGCTAAATTGTCTCATTTCGTCACTGATGATTGCTCTTTTTTGTCAAAAAAAACCCAAACGAAAGTAATATTAATTTCATTTCCCATGTAATCCCAACATCCAAGCTCAGCCAACATATTAACAGAGGGTTTTTACACACACACACACACACACACACTCACACACACACTCACACCTGGTGCCAGTGCCTGTGAGGAGCTTGCTGTTATTCAAGCCCTAAGGCGATGATTATGCTTTAACTTTGTTACTGCCGTCACACACTGTCAGTCTTACACACATATGCACAAATACACACACACACAAACGTAGACACACAAAGACACCCAGCACCCATACACTTTCTTTTTCTCGCTCTCCCAACCACACACACCATGTCTTCCAGTCGGTGTCAGACAGTACGTCTGTCAAGTTCAGTCTAGTTTTTGTAATAGTAAAGGATTACTGTGACTAAACGCCTGTCAGCTACACTTGGACTTTTAATCTGTTCCGGAGGGAGGGAATGAGAGAGAGAGAGAGAGAGTGGGGGGGGGTAGGTGAGAGGAAAGCTATTTTGAAAAATAAAAAAAGGACAAGACAGACAGTTTAGAAAATGGCTGAATGGTTCATGTCTCATTGAGCGATTATTTATATTTTGCAACTTTTCCTGAGTTTATCATAATGGTCCCGGTACATGAACCCAGGTGACTCTATGGAGGTTCAAACAAACACCAAGAATTATCATTTGTACGTCCTGAATGAAAGTAAATCATGGTAAAGAGAATATGACAAAATAAAAACTTGAAATCACTTGAAAATCCTTGCAAGTTCATTTTGCGTGTAACGATTGGTCCCCACATTGTTGAGGAGGACAAGGCGTTAGATGGAACATGGGGAATTAAGGCTGGATCCCCTTCCTGGTGCCCTGTGGTGGGATGGAAACCACAACATCTAACTTGGAAGTGCATGTTCTACCTCTGAGCTGCTGACGCCCCCTCACTTAGAAATTAATAGAGAACTTTCCAAAACATAGACTGAGTGTATTAAAGTGTCCTTGAGCAAGATGCTGAACCACTTATTTGTTCAAGCCCTGAGATTCCAGTTTTACCCCACGACCCGACTTCAAATAACCGGTTGACGATGGATGGACATGCAATATTATCAATAATCAGTTGGATTGCTGTCGAAATTACCAGCCTATACTTTAGGCTTTAGTACTCATCAACTAATTATCCAATCAGTGTAACGGAGTTACTACAGATAATGGGTACTCATGGACATAGTCTGAGACACTTGTGTTCTTCTTTCATCATGTTATTGAAAGGACCGTTTGTAAAATCTGTCTCTGGCACTGGTCCTGTATACACAATCTCCAACATGAAGATGAATAAATGATATCATAGCATGTACGCATGATGGCAAAAGCTATGAAAATAACACCTAGGTTTTAGAAAAACAGGTTTATCCTTTAAGCTGTTTAGTATCTAATGGGGTCATGGGGGTGTAAACCTGAGAGTCTGTGGTTATACAGAATAACGCTTTCTCTACCCACTAGGCCAGCTTATTGATATTTAACAAATATTTAACCCGTTTCTCTTTCTTTCTCCATCACCCCCTCTTCTTTCTTCACTTGCTCTGTAGGTGAGGATGACGATGATGAAGAGTGCGGGGAAGAGAAGCTGCCGTCATGTTTCGACTATGTCATGCACTTCCTCACTGTGTTCTGGAAAGTCCTGTTTGCCTTTGTCCCACCAACAGACTACTGGAATGGCTGGGCCTGCTTCATCATTTCCATCGGCATGATCGGACTGCTCACCGCCTTCATTGGTAACCAAGGCAACTTGTAACATATCAACAACAAAGTATAACCTTTGAATTTTGTTTCATCACATGGAAATTTCTTAGCAAATTTCTCCTTGTGGGACTAATAAATGAATATTTTATCTTAAGTATTATCTTATCTCTTATCTTATGGAAGTGCCCATGTATGAATAAGATGAAGCAAAAATGAATAATCGCTATTGTCACTTGTTAAAACTTTTTTTCCTTCTCACATCAAATTTGCTAAATAAGATAATAAAAAGTGATATTAGTGTTGATATGGATGTGAGGTCGGTACTCTGTATCCTACAACATGAGAATAATGATGACAGTTGAAGGACATGAAAGTCATGACAATGACGATGTCGATTTATATTGTTTCGATTTCAGGGGACTTGGCATCCCATTTTGGCTGCACTGTGGGGCTGAAAGACTCAGTTACTGCAGTAGTATTTGTTGCATTGGGAACCTCGGTGCCAGGTAAGTGATTGCGTTTGTGTGTGTGTGTGTGTGTGCGTGTGTGTGTGTTTCTCTCTGTGTGTGTGCGTGTGTGAGAGAGAGCAGACATTTGCATGCAGGCACATACATAGATGTACATCTTTCAATGACTGTCAGTGCCTCTACTTCATTAGACTATTATATCTGCGGTCTGGTTTTACCTCTGGTGTATTCTAGGACTCAGCTCTCTGCTACTTTTACACTGAGACACTTAGTTTTGGGAGACATTTATGAGTGTACATCTCCCTTGTGGTCTTCAGGTGGAAAAATTAATTTGCTTTTGTCAGTGAAATGTCTTCTTAGGACACCCTGACAAGTTCCAACACTTGGTGCCAACTAGCCATGATTTTTTACAAATAGATTAGCTGCAATGCTGACCATTGTAGTACCCTGCCAGAAAGGTGGAGATCTTTCTCATTATCTGCTGCATTATCTGCTCTATTTATGGATGTACTCTTGAGTGTTGGCTGCAATAGAGGTGTTGATAAACAGTTGTATAAAAAGCTTTAGCTGAGCTTCACACAAGTTGTATCACAATTGTTCCAAGAGTCACGTCACCACACCCTGTCTAGTTTCCCAACACGATCTAAATAATTTGCCTAAAGGGACTCGTAATGTTTTTCTTACTTTAACATTCAACCATATACCACACAGTATATCCACCCTGAAAGGCTCTCTGGTGAATGACACAGCTGTACTGCTCATTTCCATGGATCACTGAAGGCCTAACACTATTGGTTCTACCAACAGTCCTACATCATAACAATAACCATCGTAAAGACTGGTTTTTAATGTCAATCAACATACTTGTAAAACTACTGCAACATTTCCTTTTAGTGCAGTGAAAAAGAAAGAAAATACAAAACAAAACCCTAGCAGACCACTGTGTTGCTCTTTTTAGTTAAGATGGAGATTACCTTCACTTGGGCTGGTAACACTCGTTCCTATCCCCACTGTTTAAATGGATGAGAAGCTGCAGCTAAAGCTAAACTGTACTTTGCTTTAGCCAGGTTATCTGAACACCAGACAGATACATTTATCATCCCTTAAACATGAAGGATAGCCAGTAAACACAACAGCCTGTTAAATACATATTAACCTCGGTCCCTGTTTCCCTGCCTTGCATGCACACACACAACCACACATGTGCACGTGCATAACAAACCTCTGCATATGTATAGTTGTACACGAAACATGAAGAAATAATTTACATTCATATTCCCGACAACATGTATGAGAAGGTATGAAACACGGGTGTGAAAAATGTGGAACTGAAAACACAGATAAACACTCGCACAAACATGCACACACACACTATTAGTAGATTTTATTGCTCACGCCTGTTTTGTGCCTCCCAAGAGTTATTTGCATAGGGCTATTTGTCACGTCAGGTGCAAGTGGGTTCTGTCCCCCCATTTAGAGAGCTCAGGGGTTGAAGTGATGCATTGCACACACACTATCTCCATCAGATACTCTAAATACTCTCTCATTCATTCATGAATGCACACACACGCACACGCACACACACGTACAGACGTACAAACCTTTTGTGCTTATACACAAACTGACACATGCTTGCATCGGTGCAAATAAAGACGTGGGCATGGTATACATACATGTACAAGCATATTCTGTGTGTACACATTTTATTACAACCTTTACCTTTAGGATTGAGGACACACAAAATGAACTGGCCCACAGAATGTGTTACCAAAAGAAAGATCTTGTTAACCAAAGTAAGCTATTATGATAATTTGTCTGTAAGAGGTCGTATTTATGTCACAATTAGTCCCCACATTGTGGGGACTAATTGTGACACAAACTTAGGTGGAGCGTGGTGCAGCCGGATGCCCCTCCTGATACCCTGTAGTGGATTCAAACCCACTGCCTCTGGCTTGCAATTCCCCAAGCGCTCTACCACTGAGCTACTGAGGCCCCCAATGTAATAACTTTATAATTTATCAGTAATGTGGTTTGAGTGAATTGCTAACTATAGAGTAAACTGGAAGAGTGTTGTTGAGTGTTAACCAGCATGTTTTCTTTATCAATGGCCACTGGGACCCGAGTGCATCTAATTGGCACTAATGATCAGCCCTCTCTGCCTACCAGCCAACATGAAACACAGGCTGTTTCTGTACTGTTCACTGGTTCACTACCTACTCCATAGCAAACTCGTTAAAATACACTTCTGGACAAAATATACTCTACGGTCCTTTGTGTCTGCTCTGCTGCAGGTGATAAGAAAAATAGTCACTCACTTGCTGCAAAGTCGCTCGGTCGATCACTCTAAAAAAAGCATCTTGGTGAAACAACAAGAGAGGTAACCATATAGAGCCAAAATAGTGGTGCGCTGAAGGCTATGTTTGGACATAATAACTCTGCTTCTATGGCAACAAGTACTTCAGTCAGTGAGACATGTGAGTACCTCAGTCACACATCTATGATGGATAGGATTAGTTTTGGATGACCTAATCTGAATCTGAGTGGGAATGACTTTGTAGCCTCTCCCATAGCCAGATTTCTGCCTGCCACTCTCCATGGTGCTGAGCTCCAGCAGTGCATGTGGATGCCTTGGCAGTTCTGGCACTTGATAGATGATACACAGTCGTCATTGATCCCTTCACAAGGGCTGCATAATGAATTGATAACAAGGGAAATTTATTTCATAGGTCATGTTTTCCTCACACTGGTGTGAGCCCTGTGCAGAATACAAGGAAATAAGTCCTCAGCTTCTTTCTCCGGCTGCTGGAGCATGCAAGTTTAAAAAGGCTGAGGTTTGTTGTAAAAACA
This sequence comes from Regalecus glesne, assembly GCA_900302585.1. Lineage (NCBI taxonomy): Eukaryota > Metazoa > Chordata > Actinopteri > Lampriformes > Regalecidae > Regalecus > Regalecus glesne. Next base: position 27,405 of record OMLC01056028.1, read on the forward strand.
GGTGTTTGTCATCAACTAGATGAGCCTGACCCTCCCTGCCTCTAAACCCGGTCCATGCCCTCCACAGCCAAGAAAAATATCTTTTGTTCACTCGAG
>OMLC01056029.1:16235-23735 GCA_900302585.1 Regalecus glesne
AGCCTCAAGTACAAAGAGTAGCAATATATCTGCATACCAGAACATCTTTAAAAGATGATAATGATAGGAGGTAAATGTGCAGATACACAGTAGTCACTATGTATCCTGCTCTATCCCTACCATTTTTCATCAGCTGTAAATGGTAGCATTACTTATTCCATTGGTGCTGGAGTGATTACATTATACTCTACAAGGTAGTTCTTTGTTCATTCAGGGGTAGACATATGCATGTATCTCTGCTGGGAAGGGAGAGGGGATTATTGGGAGTTAAACAGGTTTGCATATTCAGATGCTTTAATTGCCTCCTCAACCACGTGTAGGCCAATGATCTCACATTCTAAACCTACAACAATCATCCTAATTCTTACCTTAATGATATTGGCAATCTCTCTTCTCATCACGGAACGCTCCCGAGTGAACCTCCACATCTGAATGGAGTGATGACACAGCAATGAAACACAATGCCAGACGTTTAGGGCCTATGTGGTTATTGTGATATTTTAAAAGGGTGTTTCAAGAAGGAAAACGGTAGTGACAATGACTCACCACAAAGTCCCTGCCCCGACAGAGCACTTCAGCAGGGACACCGCTGTGGGGACTGCAGCTGTTTTTAGGATAAAGAACATCACTGGGGAAAGGGAAAAGCAGAAGATTACTCGGCCAGCACACCAGTTAAAAGCAATGAAATATTAAACTGTGAGCAACAGAAATCTACTTGGCCTTATGTTTCTCTCGTGTGTATGCATTTTATGACGGATATTCATATAATAATTTCTTAAAACAGGCTTTCTCTGCAAAAAGTCTGCATAGTTATTTTGCCAAAAATAAATTCAACTTATAGAAAGAAGTGCATTAGCTATTTGTGAAATTCCTTTCTATGGGAGATATTTGTCATTCCTAAGAGTGGCTGCCTGGTCTCACCTCTTGACAACCCAGTTTCCTTGGACAAGTAGCGCCACCTGTTGTATGCAGCGCAGCACTGCAGTGGAGTCAGTGCCAGAAGCTAGCAGACCCATCAAATTAGCAAAAGGTATCATCTTGACTGGATGAAAGAGGATAATGTGAAGATAAGTCAGATACAAAATGTTTTGTGAGAGCAAAAATGGAAAATAACATTATGTATTCAGATTTTATACATTGCATTAAATAAATGCACAATTAGTTTTACTGAGATATTGGGCTTTTATTAAAATGGTTTTTCACAGCTCTTCATCAGATTTTTTGCTAATTAACTCATGTGGCATTGGCCTGGAACGGTGCGAAAAATGTTCTTCCTTTATTGAAACATGGCATCGCTCCACTGCACCTTCATAAAAACTGTTAAGGCATTTTAAAAGTTGCTTAAAATATATACTAACCATTTTTGATCAGGGTCTTGACTTGCTCAGCCAATGGCAAGGTGCGGAGCTGAGCCATTGAAAGCACATTACTGGGACCAACAGGCTTCACACTGACACATTTAGAAAAACAATAGGTGAGAAGATGTAACAGGATGACAAATCATGGCGTTGGAGACTAAACTATACCCCTTACCCCAATGAACTAGTAATACTAGTAAGATGTACTTACACTTTTTCCTCTGCCAGAGGGGGCATGAGCATTGCAAGGTACTCCCTGAGGAAATACAGAAATAATCAAAGGGAGATCTAAGCATGTAGGTGGAAAAACCATTCATAACGGCAAGAGAAAAAAAAGCTATAGGACAGGAGCTGCAAAACATCTTAAAGTCAAAGCAATAATCCATATCTATTGTTTTTAATGCATACTCAATAATCCATATAAGGAAATCCCCAAAAAGCTGAATCAGTTGATATGGACACAACATTTGATGAAAGCAATGTTTCATCACTCATACAGGTGACATCTTCAGTTTAAACTGACCGCAGGCGTCTCTCCCCTTATAAAGCAATCTTGTTAAGTGCCAGGAGCATTGCAGTGATTTGTACATCAGGGAAACCAAACAGATACTGGCTGGGGGCACCCCGGTGGTTCACTTGCCAGAGCACATACCACATAAGGCTAAGTCCTTGCTGCAGTGGCCCGGTTGGAATCTGACCCAGGCCGTTTGCTACATGTCCTCCCCCCTCTCTCTCCCTAGCCTATCCTGGGTGGGTTGGGTCCCTTCTTATGTTGGTAGCCTTCATATATAGAGAGCTAGCATACACTGTGTCTAAGTTTGGGATCACAGTTCTCACAATCTACTGTTTGAAAGGGTGGGGATACCTGCAGTCAGCTTAGACTCAACATGTCATCTGTATGAATGTTTAAGTGTTTAGTGTCTTTCATTGTAAATGGTAAATGAACGTGTTCTTGTATATAACTTTTCTTGTGTAGCGAGTGGCATTGACCACTCGAAGCACTTTAGAATGAATGCTGTTGTGTTGAGGTGAACTAATTCAACTGTTTTTGTGAATCCATATCTTCTTTTTTATCCACTTTTAAAAGTCAGACCTCAATGAAAATGCTTTGAAATATGAGGCCTGGCAATGCTTTTATTTCAACTCTCAATGTAAAGATTTGCAAAGAGGAAAAGTAGTTTTTCAAGAGTAAAGGAAAGCCATATGATTAAATTCTTCTTAACTGTTATGATAATGTGTAATCATTTGGACTACATGTCCAAATAATTCAAAGCAGAGGCGAGAGTAGCTATAAATGATCAGGAAAGTAAATGCAAATGAGTGTCTGGTTATCAAATTAAATAGGGCAACACAGAAAAAAAGTTGCAAAAGTTACATTCTCTCACCATTACATTTCAGTTTGGCCATACTCTGGCTCCTAAGACTAATTTGTGTTGAAAATATTTTTGTACTCACTTTGGAGTTTTGACAAGTTCAGGGTTTTCTGAGGAATCCATGGACTGGCAGAAGAGGTATTGCTTTTCATGCTCTGACCGACTGTCCTGAATATGAATGATGACAGGATAATGACAGTGATGGGACGAGCCATCCATGATGAGCCTATTTTGCAAACACTCAAATGAAGTAGGGACAAAACTGTACTGATAATTGACAACATAAGAACACTAGCCAAAAATCTGTACTTGACACCAGCGGAAACTTGATGTTTACTCAATTGATGGGTCAAGAAAGTGGCAGTGGCATCCTCACATCTTACAATGACTTTGCCCCCTACCTTGACACCATGGTATTGCAGGTGAACCCAGGGCTCCTCTGCCTGCTTCTTCTGAAGGAACTCGTAAGACTGAATCCTTCTCTGCCGAGCATGCTCCGACTCGGGACGAGAAAACCTTACCTGGAGAGGCGGGAGACAAAAACAAAAAAAGAGAAGAAAAGTTACAACTCGGAAAGTAGGAAGTGTGGGAATGCCTGTGTGTACGAGAAAGAGCAAAAGAGACAGAACATGCTTACAGTGATAGCCTTGGTATCCTCCTCAGCTTCATCTTGAGAGGAATCGCCTCCTGCAGCCATAAAACACACAATTTACTCATCCATGTCTGTCATTTAAAAATATCACCCCATGGTGCCTATTTTTGTGTCATCCTTAAAATGCACATCACAAATTGCTTGAATCAAGTGCCTACTGGAACATAAAAGATTTAAAATTCAAGGCATTTATTTGGTTGTACAAGTGAGCTCGTATGAAATTCTTTGGCTGGGAAGCCACACACACACACACACACACACACACAATGTAACTACCAACAGAGGGCAGAGTGTCAAGTCAATTTCATTTGTACAGCCCATTATCACAAATAAAAGATTTGCCTCAGTGGATTTTACACAAACGCAACCTCAAGTCTATTTTATTTGGATAGCCAATTATCAAAAAGTAACAATTTACCTCAGTGGACTTTACATTGACTCCCTTAAAAACCCCTTTAACAGGGAGAATAGGAAGAAACCTCAGGGAGAGCAACAGAGGAGGGATCTCCCTCTCAAAACAGACACCCATACAATGGATGCTGTGTACACTGAATAAAACACAATGTACAGCATACAACACTAGGACAACAGAATAATAATTGAATTACAAAAGATATATTAATAATAAGGATAATCTCCTTCATAGTGACAATGCTAATAAATGAACATCTCGAGTGCAAATATATCAGATCTAGCCACTAGGATAATTCTCATCATATGAGGATTGTGGACCGATAGACGGATGGATTGATGGGGGATGAACTCTGGAGAGGCTGAAGTACTAGTAATGAAAAACAGCCCTGATCCATAACGGTGGTACTAAATACTCAATAAATAAGGAGTGAAATATATCAGTAATTCAAGTGATGTCTTTCAATATTATGCTGCACGATTATTTAAAGTATATATTTAAAGAAATAGGTATAACAGAATAAGGTATAAGATAAATGAAGGTAATAATAAAAATCTATCAATCATGTATAAAAGCAATGAATGCATATACAATCAATACTTAAAGATATTGCACAGTGCAGAGATGGTAAGGTTGCACCTTTGTGTGCGTGCGTCAAACTGCAAAAGCTTAGAAGTCATGGTCACTGAACAAACAATGGCTGCCAAACTAAACATAAAACACACCTTCATTGGCTGCCTCTCTTTCTTTATGCTTGCCATCAGCTTTGTCCAAGTAGGTGAAGCTGGGTCTCATCTGAAGGATTCCCTGCAGAGGTGTGACATGGAGCTCCCCTATTGACACCACCACCAACCAACAGCCCTCATTAGATCAGTAACAATAAGACAGGAATAAAAAAATATCTCCAGGTAAACACAGAGAGGTAGACTAACAGGAAAATACACAAGGACAAGGACAATGGATTTCAATCCAAACCACACGTATTCAGGATTCTTGCTTTGCCAATTTTAAAATATTTAAGCATGTCATTATTCAAGTAATTCAATTTTTCCTCAAATATAGATTTTCAAAGTCACAGGAAGTTGAATCAGTTCATCCGAGTACGTTTAAGAGAAACATTTAATCACTCATCCAAGTGACCTTTTCAGATAAGTGATGGAACATTGATCACAATAAATATTGTGTCCAGAAGAACGGATTCAACTTTAAGATTTCCTTACTTGGGTTATTGAGCATGTATAGACATATTGTGCAAGATTTAAATAATTGAAAAAACAACAACACATACACATTAGGACACAGGTAACACTGGAAACAAGTGGGGCATTACTCAGCAAATACATGGATGGCTTTTGTGAAGTGGCAACAAATGGAAACACATGAACATGCTTTTGCGGCGGGATGCTGAATGCACTGGTCAGCAGGAACAGACCTTTACGAAACACTGCAGCTGCATATCTTGAGGTGTTGGTGGTGGCCTGAATAGATGAGAATGTCTGTTTGTCCATCATCTTCCTGTATAAAAACAATAAGTAATGAATAGGTTTGTCTTTGTGTTTCTCCAAATCAGGCGACTGCCAGAAGGGCTCATCACCTTGAATGTAATATATATAAAAATAATGAGGATACTGTGATGAGACTGGATGTATTACACGGGATATGGCTATGAGGCCATAGTGGCTCAGCAGTAGAGGGCGCACCTCCAACTCGGGTGTTGTGGGTTCGATCCCACTGCAGGGCATCAAGAGAAGGGCAATCTGGCCTTAATCGCCCATGCACAGATGATGTGAGGCATACATTGCAAAGTGCTTTGAGTGGTCAACAGACTAGAAAAGCACTATATAAAAATAAGTCAATTTACCATCATGCGACTTTTTTCTTATGACAGGAAACCTGTTGGCTAAAGATGCCATTGGTTGCTGCAGCATTATGTCAGCAGCTCATTGTAATGGGCTATATGGCAAATCTCTGTAATAGTAGTGGCGCCAGGATTTGTAATTAAAGGTAATTCAAATCAGTTGAGGACAACGTCAGAGATGGGGTTGCTAGCAGTTTGGACTATGTTTTACAGCAAACATACACTGAATAGGTGTTGGTTTCATCATAGGAAGTACCATCCACATTGAGGGCAATTTGTTCTCCCTTACTGCGACAGTAGTTGGGGCTCATAGTGTTGATGGCCATTTCCAACTCCACCTATACAATAGGTAGTAAACCACAAACACATAGTAGTATCAGGGCAGGTAGGGCATGATCGAATTTATACATATTTGAAAATGAATAGACCTTCAAACAATAAAAATGGATAGTGAGAGGTGTTAACTAAAGTAACCCATATTACCTTTTGCTGCTTAGGTTTGATCCTGGCAGATAAATGAGTAACATCGTCATAGGTCATGGTTGATGGTCGAACGGGATACTGTTTGACATAACATGTTAAGAGATGACCAATCCCCCTTTGTTAATTACACATTATCATAAAACATTTCTAATATATTACAGATAGCACAGTATTTGATTGCTTCTTTTCCCGAGTAGGGCCAATTCCTTGTATTCAACAGAATAGTAGCCAAATACTCATGCCAGGAGTTCCATATATGTAGACATGCATTTCTATTAATTCTGGATACCTTTTATTAGTGCAATGTTTAAGTTTGAATACTGCATCATGGATACCCATTATGGACTTTTATCAATTTATAAAGTTGCTAGATAATACCTTCCGCATACAGGTATTTCTTTGTATCCAGGTCTTCACACTTTATATCTGCCAAATATGTACATAAATGTCTGAGTTGCATTTAAACCTTTGGGTTAAGTTCATTTGCATTAGTGCTTCTACTCTTTAGCACGAATGTAACATGACTGACTAATTTAGTGGTTCAGGTTTGATGGGTGGATGGATGGATGGACAGACACAGTGTAGTTTGTGATTTGTATACTGTGAAAATCAACAATAAAAAACCTTGATAAAAATAGTTGCATTGCAACAGCAACTTTAGACAGCATGTTTAATACTTGAGCATTTCATGTGGGCAACCTACCAAGTCAAATTACTGCAATCTTACTGAACTGATTTAAATATATAAATAAATTAAAAACATCTAAATTGAGGGGGCCTCCAGTGTTATAGTGGGTTACGGCACTGTTCAGCGCATCTCTGCCTCACTCAGCTGGGTGTTCAAATCTCGGCAGCAGGTTCTCCAACCACGGCCGGAGGTCCATAGTTAGTGGGGCATAATTGGCTAACCCTCACACGGGGATGCGAGTTAAGTTGGATGAAAAAAGAAGAAAAAACTCTAAATTGGTTTCACAAGGTGGCCGTGATAAATAAATAAGGTTTAGAGTTAAACTCAATTCAATGAAACAAACTTACCTGGAATAGATACAACTTGTCTGCAAGACTTTTGGCCAGATACACATCAATCTAAAGATACAAAACATTGCTTCAAGTTAGTTATTCTACGTCCACCAACTGTGTGACTACAACCCAAAGGAATCCCTCATTGTCACCAAATAATTGAACCTCTAGTTTAACAAGTACTTTTCACTTTATGCACCCTCATTTTACAATACTAGATTTCCATGACTGTCACACTGTATTCAGATTAGGGTGGATGATGGCAAACCAGCAGTTTCCCTCATCCATAAACTCTTCTATGGCAGCCTGTGACAGTTAAAGACATTTGCACCCGTGTCCAACAC
>OMLC01056029.1:28538-51175 GCA_900302585.1 Regalecus glesne
CAGGGTTGACCCCTGTACTAGATACCCCCTTCCCCCGCCATGTCCTGCCCCTGCTGACCATCACCCAAAGCCTCCCAACCAGGTCTCCTTCCTACAGTGCCCCTCCCTTTGCCTTCACTGAGAACCCGAGATGACCCGAATCCCCAAGACCCTCCTCTGCCACCACTGAAGACCTAGTTTTGACTCAACTTGGTTTTTGAACAACTAGGTATGTGCATTTTTCATCAGACATCAGTGAGAACAATGGAAATTAACGGATTATTGCCTTGGTCAGGGGCATAGGCAGGAGTATTAACCACAGCATGTCTGTCTTTTAATGCTGGGAAGAAACTGAAAGATGTGGAGGAAATGCACATAGACATGGTGAAGACATGCAAACTCCACGCAGAAAGTGCTCGGGGCTTTCACGCTGTGAGGCAGCAGTACTAACTGCTGTGCCACAAGACTTTTCCAGTGTAATAACATTTCGTTACACTGAAAAATTATTTACATGACAAAATGAATTTTGCACAGTTAATGCAAACTTTATTTGATATTCTCATGTTTTCAAAGAACAAAAGAATGAGATCATGGACAGAAGGTGCTAAAATGTTTTTTTTTTCAAGAGGGTGGCTGGCATCTGCCTTTGGGACAGGACGAGAAGTTCAGTCATCTGTGAGGGATTCAGAATATAGCTGCTGCTCCTTTATGTAGAAAGGAGCCAGTTGAGGTGGTTGGGGTATCTAGTATGAATGTCATCTGGTCACCCCCCAGTGAGGTGATCCAGGCACATCCAGCTGGGAGGAGGCCACAGCTCAGACTGAGGACCAAGTGGAAGGATGATATCTCCATTTTGGCCTGCGAACACCTCAGGATTCCCCTGTCGGAATTGGTTGATGTGGCTGGGGAAAAGCCAGTTTGGGGGTCCCCTCCTGGAGCTGCGACCTGATTTCGGATAAGCGGTTAACGATTGACGGATGGATGTTTTCAAAGTTGAAAAAAAATCATGCAAATCATAAGAATGAGAAAATTAGTAAATGATTTTGTTTGATTCCTCAGTCATTCCTCAAATGAATACGTTTTTAGAACCAAAATACATACAGCCACTTTCAGTGAGTCAACGGGTAAACACTAGGTGGAAAAGGGGACATGCTCTAAAAACAGGAGCAAACATCTGTAATTCTTTTCTAAACACCGGGTTGAAGTAATCCTTATTCAGAAAGCTCAAAACAATCTAAAAACGAAACAAAATATATCAGCACCAGCGCATAAAGCAGCATTTGGGACGAAAAGCATTAGTAATAAAAACATATCAGCTGTAAACATTCAGAGATGACCCTGAATTTATAAAATATCAGCTGTAAACATTCAGAGCTGATCCTGGATTTGAAGAATTCTCTTGATAGCAGTCTGGAGTCTGTGTTGCACACTGACACAATGACTGTTACATTTTTTTAAAGAGCTCCTTTAGCTCTTCCAGCTCCTATTCCTCTTCCATTAGTGCCCAGGCCTCCTCAGCTTTCATATAATACTGGTTAGCCAGCCGACCTTTCATAGCTTCCATAGCAGCTTCAGCTGCTTCTGTGAACAAATCCCCTTTAAAGAAAAAAGAAGAATAACCTTTATTTGTCATTGTACATACATACAACAAAATTTGTTCTCTGTGTTTAAACCATCCTATTGTAGCTGTGAATGTAGCTGTGATCCTATTGGAGCTGTGAGTAACTGTATCACCCAGGGACCAAATCCAGTTCTTTCTCTTATTGCCTTGCTCAGGGGCACAGGCAGGAGTATTAACTCTTAACATGCATGTATTTTCGATGGTGGGAGGAAACCGGAGCACCCTGAAGAATCACATGCAGACATGGGAGAACATGCAAACTCCACACAGAAAGGACCCAGGGCTTTCTTGCTGTGAGGGAACAGTGCTAACTGCTGCGCCATCATGGCACCAAAATTCTGGTAGCTGTGGGATTAAAACCCACACTCTAAAAGAGACTGGAGTCTTAACCCAGTGCCTTAGACCGCTCAGCCACTTTAGCATGGCCTGAATTAGGGCTCAGATAGCAGATCATCGCTGTTTTGGTGTCATTTAAAAACCCATTGGTTGAAAATGGTGTGATAATGTGTTCCGGGTCAAAAGTTCCTTTCGCCATCAAGCAGATTTTTTTTTCAACTATGTCTCAGAGAAGAGGGTTGCATCTGATCGGTACACCACTATGGACACCTGATGGGTGTTTTCCTACCTGCTCTCTGTGGGTCTGGTATCAGGTTGTGGCCTCCCTCCTGGAACATTTCTGCCTCTCTGGCAAGCAGTAAGTATCGAGGCTCATCTTGCATCCCATCAAATTCTCCCCCCTCATCATAGTCGGTCATGTTCAAGGCACAGTCATACCATTGGACAGCTTCTTCCCAATCCTGCTTCCTGAATAACAGAAAGAAAAGTGTCAATTTAAAATACCTTTCTTTGGGACAAGAAGGGATGACTCTTGGATCTTTCCCCTTTCTACGTTAGCTAGGTTGGGTCCTGCCTGTTAGAGGGCATGGGGCTCAAATTTTTACCAATAAACTAAGAAACCCAGTCTGAATGACAAGTCACGTAGAAGTCCTGTAAACGCCACTAGAGAGCAGCATTGTTATGATTGAGCCAAGAATACAGTTAGGCTGTTTATTTTGGGGTCTTTTTTAAGTAAAAAAAGGAGGCTTAAATATCTAATATAAAACTTTAGCTATTGTAAAACATTATGCTCTATTTTAAGGAAGTCTCTTCACAGCCTTAAGATTGATCCTATTACATCAACTTAATTTATTTAAGCAAGTCTCAGCTCTGCCCTGCGACCCGATTTCAGATAAGCGGTTGACAATGGATGGAAGTCTCAGCCCTGATGTCTCATAGCAACTTTTTGATTCAGCTGAAACAATGAACTTTGGGTTTTGACAGGAGCAGGGATAGACTTATCATTATTCAAGCATGAGGACAAAAATGCATGAATAACATTTTTCAGGGTCTCCAAAGGGACAAGAAGGATTTGAACAATTTCACTGACCTGTCAATTGAGAGATTGTCTCCAGTGTCGAAGGCTCTGGCCACCAGAATCATGCAATGCCTGTCACCAGCCTCAGCAGCCTGCAGTATATACTGGAACCCTTTCATCTGGTTCCCTGCATTGTCCTGCAGATGCAATAGCACAAACACCTCAGAAAACAGGGGATGCATAAATACAATCAAGCAACCTCTGAAGCCAAAAAACAACACAAAAGTGATACACAACTCTTAGCAAAGTGTACCTCCACTTCTACGTTTGACAGGATGTGATGTGGCATTTGCATATAGCACTTCCCCAGGGCTACAATAGCCTCCAGCTCTCCACACATAGCGGCTCTCTCTAGATGGTACATGGCAGACTTCTCATCCCAAGGCTCATCTTTCTCACAGAAACGACCAGCTTCGTGGTAATGCACCACTGCTAGATGGACCTGGAACATGATTTTTTTTTATTATTAGTCAACTGGGTCTATAAGAGCAAGGGGATGAAAATTCCCTTGCCAGGTTTTAGTTCCCCAAGTAGCTTACACAGAAATAACTGAAAACACACGGACAATAGCCACCTGTAAAGGCTACAGACAGAAATGAAAGCTCTACCAGGCACAGTCAAAATGTAGCATTATTTTCAAGATGAGATAAGATATTCCTTTATATCTTATCTTATTTTTATTTCAAAGATATGAGTATTGTTCTGAATCCCAGATTTACGATCTCGACTGTCCCATACCTTTCCCAGGACTGACTGGCCAATCTTTTTCTCCTGCATCAAAGAGCTGAGCCGCTCCATTTCAACGGCTACACAGGATGGCCGGTGGACGTGGGCTCGGGATGAATGGTAGAAGGTCCACTTTTCCTCAGTCATCTGGGCAGATATACCAAAAACCAGATGAGGTAGAAAGGGGAGAATAAAAAGAGAAAATTACCACGCATTGCCCATCAGGTATCTCATCAACAGCTAAAGAGCCATCTTACACCATTGTTATCTTATAAAACAAGTGCCACTGCAGAGCACACTTCACATTCAGGGTTGTATGCATCCAGTGTCCATTTTTTGAATTTGAACCAGGGCTTTTCAAAGTCGGGAGCTAAGTCTGCATCCGGAGAAAAGAGTAAATCATTTTGGACCCGGGTCATATCTTGCATTATGAATACAGTGTATTATTTTGTGTTTTGTGTATTGTTGCTGCCGAATTCAGACATTAACATTACACCAGATGACTTGCTTTGGTGTGGGGGGGGGGTACATAGCTTCTAATGCACTTAAAGAGCAGTTGTTGTCAATTCAAGTAACGCTATCTTCACTTCACCTGGTTCACTTTATGCCCTATGTTCCACTTCCTGTGTGTGTGTCTGGCAGCTATTACCCAGCATCTCTCCTGCACACATGTCCAAATTCCCCCGGCCTTGATTGTGTGGCAATTAAAACAATTCTATTCTATACGTGTTCCATCTTGTTCTGGATGACTTTCATTCCTCTTCTCTCCAATGCATACCTCCACCTCTCCAGACTCAACTCAACCTGCTCCATTATCTCACTACAGATCCCTATGTCACTCGTGATCATAGTCCAGAGACAGGAGTTGGTCAACCTGTCCTTCATCATTGTGAACAAGGGTTCAGAGCCAACACTTGATGTATCCCCACCTCCACCTAGAACCCATTCATCATTCCTACCTCAAACCTCATCATTGTCACACTGCCCTCATGCATATCCTGCACCACTCTTACAGAATTCTGCCACTCCCGACTTCCACAAACAATAAATGATCCATAAATGATAAATGAACTTGTTTTTATATAATAATTTTCTACCACACCTCCTCTCTTGGCACCGTCATATGCTTTCTCTAATTCCACAAGGACACCATGTGACGCCTTCTTACATTCTCCATCTTTCTCCATCAACATTCTCAAACCAAACATTACGTCTGTGGTGCTCAGTCCTGGCATGAAACTATACAGCTGCTCACTAATCTTCACCTCTCCTCTTAGCCTAGATTCCACTACTCTTTCCCATATCTTCATGCTGTGGCTGATCGACCTTATACCCCTGCAGCTGCTACAGCTCTGCGCATCCCCTTAGTTCTTGATAACCAGTACCAGTATGCTTCTTCTCCACTCCTCAGACATCCTCTACTCCACTGCCATCTTTTTTTTTTTACCATCTCATGGTGAAACACTGGGCATGAGCCGACAGCTGGAAGCATACACCCCTGTTGGCATGTCAACAACCTAAAACACTGTCTAATGATTGGAGCACACAGTGATGAAGATATTTGACAAGACTGGTTAGGAAGGTGATGATGTCGTTTGGACAAAGAAGGGCGTGGATGAAGAGGCAGATGGTGTTTCAGATCACTGTTTTCTTTGATTTGCTTGTGCATTGTGAGCTTTTCCACTGACTATTGTCACACTGCTGAACAGCAAAGCGGAGGAGGAGCAAAAACAATGGTGGGAAATCGAATTCCATGATTGTATGCCGTAGCTGTTGAATGGCAACTTGAAGAATCATGCAAGGTGCATTTACATGTGCACTGACCTAATATTATCCACCATTCAGAAAAAGGAGATCTTAAATGCAGCACCATTGCACAACATACTCTTAGGCAGAAGCCAGCTTTTAACGAGCTCCATGCAAATAATCACCAATTCAACATCAGGGGTATCTGCGTTTAAATTTGCAGAGAGCCTGCTCTTAGTGACCATCTTCCTCTAGAAAGGTAGTAGGGAAAGCAGTGAGAAGTACATCAGAGGTCAAGATGAGCAACCACCAGTAACTTATTCTTTAGGAATGAGGGGAGGAGAAAGGGAGGAACAGATGAGTGATGGTGATGTATAGAGAAAGGGGTGAGCCATGATAAAGTGAGGGAAGACAGCATAGAGTAGGATTGTTTCATATAGATGGTGGGGATTTTAACCAGGGTGAACACACTATCTCTATGGTCCTTTACCCGCCTGACGCTGTCTTCGTCCGACTCAGAGCAGTTTCTGCGGTTGCGAGGTTGGGCCTACGTGGTGATACAACATGCATTACAAAAATCCACTCTAGCTTGTGTAACATTGTCAAAGTACAACATCTAATCTAAAGAGCGAAGGTGTGAATACAGACTAACAGCAAAAAAAATCACTGGGTGGTCCGAGGACACCTAGAAGGATTCAGAGATGCAGCAAAATGGTCCAAAAGATACTGTCCACATGTGACCATGTGTTGATAATAGATCGAACAATAAATAGCAATCTGCATAAGATATGTTAAAAATAATTGTTTCTTGCTCTGTAAGTCCTCAAGTCATTTAAAATGCCACCATCTCTAATACAGGACACCATCTGCATAACTGAATGCTTTTACCCCATCCACATGGTCATTCATCTCTCCTTCACTCCTCCTCTCGCTGGGGTAGCCACTGTCTTCTCCACTCTCAGTATCCTGCACACAGAAATCAGGAGGCTGGTGAGCTAGGATTTGTTACAGTGCATTTGGTGAACCCTTTGACAACATTATCATTCAGTGTCATTAAACAGGCTGTTTCCATTTAGCTTCGGCTCACCTTATGTTCTCTTGTGTAGTTATGGTTATATCTTTCCTGTTCGTCCAATCCGCTGAAGTACGAACCTGCGATTGGTCAAAATCATACAACTTAAACAATTCCCGATTACTCAATATATAAATATCATGTTGTGATTGTGTAAACTTAGAAACTGCCATGAGGACTTTTGGATTTTTTTGCTGGCTTTGTGCAATGCAGAAGAATTACTTAATTTTGCCTCTGATGGGTTTTTTGCTTATTTTTTATAGAAAAGTGGGAGATGTTATGGTGAAAAACAAGTGTTTGCAAGGTATGCAGCGATGAAGGAACATATCTCTGCATAGAGTACTAACTAGCCATCTTTCCCTCAGTGTCTTTGATCACTTCGGTCATCTAGACTGACCATCAAGGTGAAACTCACCATAGCAGCTTTAACTCTCCACAGCATGAGAAGTATCAACATTTATCTACGCCGCCCCCCGTGTTGTACATACCAACTGGGAGCCTGCCCACAGATCCAGGAATAGAGAGGGGGGAGCAGGGGAGAGTATGGGGGGAGCAGGGCACTGAGTCCACATCACTCATGGTTTCGTCTGCAGAGGAAGTCTCAGACAGCCGGGATAAGAGAGGTGGTGCTCGGCTCCCTGACATGGTACGAGCACGAGGAGAGCCACAGATCTCCTCACAACCTCTAAGCACGGTCTGCGCTGACTTCTAAAAAGAGAGAAGATAAGGTAAGACGACACACTGATAATAAAGACATAATAGTCAGAACAAAAAAAATAGGAAGTACACGAGGCGAGCAGATGTGACACGATAAAGCAATATTATATAGCAATATTATTGAAGGTACAGATTACAATTCAACAAACAGAGCATGTTGAAGTTGAAGACAATATTTTTTTTATTGCTAAGGCTGCAAAAGTGACAGTTCCATGGTGAGTGTTCAGTATAGGAGAACATAGGAGGCACCTGCTGATCCATTACTTTATCCATCACGGAGACCATAATGGTTATCAATTATCATATTCCATAACATACAGAAAGCTTACAAGTAGTTTGCTGGTGCAGTCCTGTTGAGATTTCTCTAATGGGGCGAGGTCAAAAGCTGTCAAGTCCATACTCTTGCAAATCTTGTTGCACAAGTGGGAGTGGAAGAACAGGGCCATTCCTCTCACACCTACAACATAAACACAATTGGAATATAGAAAGAGAGAAACTTTATTTATTTGTCATTGTAAATGCATACAACAATATTTGATCCCTGTCTTTAACTGATCCCATTATATAAGAGTAGTGAGTTAGCTGCAGCACCCAGAGACCAAATCCAGTTCTTTTTCCTATTGGCTTGGTCAGGGACACAGGCAGGAGTATTGATCCTGTCATGGATGTCTTTTTGGTGGTGGGGGGAAACCCATGCTGACACAGGAAGAGCATGCAAACCCCACACAGCAAAGACCTGGGACAGCATGGGGTTTGAACCCATGTCCTTTTTGCTGTGAGGCAACAGCACTAATTGCTGGGCCACTGTGCTGAAATATTTAATTCTCTTCAAATTCTCCTGCACTGATCTAATTACCCCATTCAAAGATCTGGGATGATACAACCATTTCCATTTGGGGGAAATGGGTAATTTTATTTACTTTGTCTTGTGAAGCACTGATTGACTTGTAAAATCTGTTTTTTTTTTCTTTTCCAGCTGTGTTGGGGAGAAGAGGGGGAGTATCTTTTCATTTATTATACCTGAATTCATGTTCTGTTGTAGTTAATGACGCCCCGTGAGTCTGGAAAATAATCTAGGAGCATCAATGCTGTTAGAAATTTGTTTATCTGCTCTATTCTGGCAAGTAGAAAAGTTGTGAGGTAGAACTCATGTGCACCAACCCTGTAAAAATAAAATCACAATTCAATAAAATAACTGTACCAAGATTTCCATCTCCAAAATCAGTGCCCTTCTCTGTGTGGATCTGTGGATCTGTGTATAGGTCTCCTACGCCTTGGATGTCGACTACAATCACTTGGTGGCCGGACCGCTCAAATGTGAAGTGACTGAAAGCCTAGTGTGTAAAGAGATTCAGAAATAGATAATTTGATGTGGGAATAACTGATTAACAACAACAACAAAAAAACAACAACAACAACAACAATAATAATAATAATTTTGATGTCCCACCTGTGGAGTCAGTCTGATGTTGTCATCTTTCACAAAACCGGAGTTGGAGTTGTATTTGATGTACTTGCCCTCGATGTAATGTTCCAGGTGGAAAAGAGGTTTACCTGGCCTATCTGTCAGCTCCACCACACACATCTGCATGATGTCTACCTAAAATGTTCAAATGGGAAACAGTTGTTATGGGTTTGGTCTAATATCGTCTGCTCTCTTATAGATTACATTAGATTAGATTGTTTATTAGCCACATGACCAAGACCAGTGGAGTTTTTCAGTACAGCATGTTAACTATGCAGTCCAATAAATCCATGAACAGCAGTAAATACTTCCCATATTCTCATGAGCAATATAGTCACACAATATCAGAAACAGCTATATCATGCACAACAATTAGGTGAATAGTGGAACGGATGCCAGTGGCAGGGTTAGGAGGTGGGGACTATAGGGAGGAATTCAGAGTCCTGATAGCTCAGGGAAAAAAAATCTGTTTGTGAAGCTTTTTGTGTTTAGTCAGCATATGCGTGGGAGGGGGTTGTGGTGTAGTTTAAGCATTATGCGCCGACACAGGAAAGAAAAGATTGATGATCACCTGCAAAAGCTGCAGTTTACACGCTGTATGCTAAATCCCCTTATTAGCAATAGGAAAGCAACAAAAGAAACTCAACCATGCAAAATATTCATGAGAAATCCTTAAACTATCCCAGAATCCCACATTCCTAGGACTCGCTCCAGGATGAAATAAGGTCATTTAAGAGCTTGATAGCTTGCTTGATTCACCATCAACAGCCGATTTATTGAAAACACTCCGAGACCACTATAAGTTTGCAATACTGTTGGCTGCGACTCTTATCTAGTTCTCATTTTGACAGTAAGATCTAAGTCATCTGGGGTCAAGCAAAGATATTGTGCTTGCCTTTTTCAGTAGGTTGTTCATTTTTCTATTTCCAGCCTGTGATGCTTCCTCCCGAAACATGTGCTTCTGCTGGCTTAGAAAATCATAAATGGGCTTGTCTGTTTGATCTCCTTAAACTGTGCATTCCATCTCGGAATAGAGGGTTCCTTGGTGTGCCCCAAATTAACACGATGTTAGCTGGTGGCAGGGTCTGTTCTTGTCAGGCCCCATTCTTGTGGAATAACCTACCTGCTGTCATCAGACAATCAGAGTCTGCTGAGTCCTTTAAATCCAAACTTAAAACTCATCTTTTTACCTTAACCTACAATTAGTCACTTTTAAATGGAGCACTTCACAACTTGTGCAGCATGGTGGGTGGGCCTTTGTCTCAATTAATTTACCAAGCATTGCTCTGCTGACAAGATTAGAGTATAAATTATTGACTACTGAAAACTGTTCTCTCGCATCTTTTCTCTCACTGTGAATGATCTCTTATTTCACTTCTCCGGTGTGATGGGAGTAACCTGTATGCCTTCTCTGTGGATTGTCACCTTGTCGTGGTGGAGAAGCTTTCATGGTACTGAGATCCCAAGAGGAATGCCATCTGGAGCATGCTCCTGGCAGGGTCACCCATTGAAATAGGATTAAGGGAAAAGTCCCTGACAAAGAGCAATCCAACCAAGACCTCAATGGTGGAACAGGTGGACAGATGCTGGCTGACTTTAGGGGGAAAATCCCAAAAGCTGGGGAGGTGGGTGAAGACTGAAGCAAGAAATGGGCCACCAGTCATCTTTGACTCCATGCCACTGGAGCCTAACCCTGATCTGTCAAGAGCCATGTGGTGACTGTCTGTGCACCAGCCTTCCCACATTAAACTAAGGCATGCACAGGCACCCTCCATAAGGGGAATCTACCCAACCCCTTGTGTGCGTGTGTACCATGTCCACCTGTCAGCTCCACATGGTGATGGTTGTTGCATGTCTCAGTACAGTGCTTAGTTTCGTCCTTGACAAAATCTTCATAAATCTTATGATTCTATTATAATTACTTTATTTTATTTTAGTGTTGTATTCTGTAGTTTGTGTTTTATTCTGTACACACAATATCCATTGCATGTCTGTCTGTCTTTGTAGAGAGATCCCTCTTCTGTTGCTCTCTCTGAGGTTTCTTCTTATTTTGTCACCCTGCTGAAGTTCCTTTTTCTGTTTTTGTAGGGAGTTGTTCCTTATCTGATGTGAGGGTCTAAATAATGGATATTGTATTGCTGTAAAGCCCACTGAGGCAAATTTGGAATCAGTGATAATGGGTTGTAAAAATAAAATTTTATTGACCCAAAGCAAAACCACAGCAGAGAGGAGGAGACTTGGCAAAATGCTCTAATAAAAGTCATGTAAAGTTTCCTATTCCCACCAATGACCTGGGATTACTGATTAAGAACAAACATGGACTAGGCTTTCTTAAAGATTCCATTGTCAGTCCCCTCACTACACATCCAAGGAATGGACATGGAAGGAAAAAACAAAAACCTTGCATGATCTGGCTCTGTACCTTCCAGTTTGGTTTATCCTCCAAATAAAATAATTGTGACCTCCTGCCCTTTTTTCCCCAAACCCAAGATTGAGGCTTCAGTCTTGCTTCCATTAAGATTCAAGGGAATTCAATTTGCGTTATAACTGATACACTCTCTCTATAACTGACACAAATCTCAACCTCTCTTCTATACACCATATCATCGACATTCAATCTAAAAGCGACAAAAGTAGAAAAACCAGAGAAGAACTTGCAGCTGGAAAGACACCAGATGCCAACGGTAGGCTGTGTGCAAAGTAAATAACAGACATCACCATTATTTGTGTCACATTCAACTTGCTGACGTAAGGATCAAGTCAGCATTTTCATTCGATATTAACCAGGAGAGCATTTTCTCCCTCCGAGCAGGTTAAGCATTTCTCATGTACCTGTTTAGGAGGCCTGTGGCGGTTGTACTCCTCTCCCCAGAGCTTGGCATCCATCTGGAGCCTGACATCCTCAAAATACACATTTCTATCCACTGTCTCCATGTAGCGCTTAGCAACATAGTTGGAGGCTGACTTCCAGTTGCTGCTGTGGGAGAAATTAGACAGCTTCTTCCTGGGGGAAAAATAAACAAGAAAAAAAATGGCATGAGAGACGGACATCAGTCTGCTGATATTTTTGGAAGAAGGCTGACTTTGGTATATCACAGTAGGATTTATGTCCCTGAATTCCAGAGATTAGTGGTCGTGTGTCTGCTGCTCTTTATTCTATATTTTGCTGAGAAAACAGTTTTCTGTGAACTGGCTTGCCTGACTTTGCATGTGGTACTTAAGTTCATGCTCTGGGTTATGTTGTAGCAGGGGGTTTTTTCCCCCCTCTAACAGTAGGTAGTTAAAGTCAGGGGTGGATAATTGGCTCTCATATAATTCCCATGTAGGGGTTTATCACATAGGGAAATGATTACCTCCGTTTTTTTTCCGATGCACCATCATGTCAGGGATATGCACCCACAATCAGCGTAGCTGGCACTGAAGTAGAACCATATGCTTCAAATGTAGGTTATAAAAATGCACTTCCAAGTTAGTTATAGCGCAATAAAAATTAATCACATATTTAAAGGGTAGGCATGGTTAAGCCTCTGTGCCCCTGTGGATGAAGCTGTGCAGCAGGTTTATCCTGTTTCCTTATAGCTGTTTTTAGCTGTGAGATTGGAAGAAGAATCAGCGTCTGTCTCTGTGGGGCTGCAGAAGACAGACATGTGGAAACTGGACCTGATCAGCTTGTGGGATCCTGTCAACAGACCCATGGTCCTCTGGTTTCGTTGTTTATGCTAAGACTATCATAATCTCAAATAGTTGGAACATGAGGGCAGTAACCTTTGGATGAGGCTCATTGACCATGGAGTACATAAATAATTTGAAACATCTAAACTTACGTTCGAAAGCATTCCCTCATGGCTCCTCTTCCAAATGGCTGTGAGAAAAACAGATGGAGCGAATTAATTCAAGAAAATGTGGGGAAAAAACGGAAACTAAACGTACACGTGTACACACTCTCATACACTGATGTCCCAAAACATTATGACCACTTGCAGGTGAATTGAATAATATTGCTCATCTCCAAACAAGGGCACATGTCAAGGTCTGGGTAAATTATATGGAAAGTGAACAATCAGTTCTCATAATCAACATGTTGGATGCAGGAGAAACAGGCGGGAGTGAAGATCGGATTGACTTTGACAAGGGCCAAATAGTTATGGCCAGACAACTGGATCAGAGAATCTCTGAAACAGCAAGGCTTCCCAGTCACCAGTGGTGAGTTCCTACCAACAGTGGTCCAAGGAGAGACAAACCACAAACTGGTGACAGTATTGGGAACCCAAGGCTCATCGATGTGTGAGGTACTGCATAGCAGCGCACTTGTCAGAGTGACCATGGTGACCCTGCCCACCATCAAAAGCACCCAACAACAATGGGTACGAGAGTGTCTGAGTTGGACCATGGAGCAGTGGGAGAAAGTCACCTGGTCCAGTGAGTCCAATTTTCTTTTAGATCATGTGGATGGCTGTATATGTGTGCGTGGTTACCCTGGGGAGATGATAGCACCAAGATTCACTGTGGGAAGATGACAAACTGGTACAGGGATCGTAATGCTCTGGGGAATGTTCTGCTGGTAAACCCTGGGTTTGTCCATTCATGTGGATGTCACGTTGACATGGGGCACCTACCTAAACACTGATGCAGACCAGGCACACACCATCATTGCAATTGTATTCCCTGCTGGGAGTGGCCTCTTTCAGCCAGATAATGTGCCCTCCCACACTGCACATAGTTTGGGAATGGTTTGAAAAACATGACGCAGTATTCACGGTGTTCCTCTCATCTTCAAATTCTCCAAATCTCAATCCAATTGAGAACCTGTTGGATGGACTTGGCTGACAAGTATGATCCACAAAGAACTCATCTCACAAATTACAGGATTTGAAGGAGATGCTGCTAAATGTTTTGGTACCAGATACCACAGAACATCTTCAGGGGTCTTGTGGAGTCCATGCCTTGATGGGCCAACACAGTTTGGCAGCACACAGAGGCCTGGCAGCATATTAGACAGGTGGTCATAATGTTTTGGCTCATTGGTGTACGCATACAACACTCATTACACACTGGTTACTTACTCATCACCCTTGATCAGACCTTACTCTGTTCCAAACACTATGTAGCTTTATGTTGCATGATAACATGATCATTATAGTCTATTGACTGTTGGTGTACTATCCAATGTGAGATGTCATGTATTCTGCAAGGCTGTCCCACTGCAATGTAGTTTGCTGTATGTCGTGGTGGAGATAACTAAAGACAAAATCTCTATTCATCATTATGGTGGCAAAAATTGAGTTCTGATATATAATTCTTTATCTAATTAAGTGATACCTGTGCAGCCATTTTGATGTGGACCTCATCTTGAGCCCACTCCCCTGTGCTGGCATTGTACCTGAGAAAAGTGATGGAATGAGATCAAGAGAAAACAAGCTTTTATTTATTTTTTCATTCAAATACGTATACCTCATGTGGAATCTGGGGTCTTCCAATCATCCCCCACTCTTTAAGCACTATTTAATTTAATTAGATATATTAGTAAGGACAGGTGCAATATATACTGTAGTTCTTTCATTTTTGAAAATGATCCCAGTCAAATCCTCATCTGTGATTTTTATGTCTCCTTGTGACCAGAGGGGTAGTGAGACTGTCCCCCTTGTGGGAAAGTCACATTTATATCACAGCATAAACCCTATGACTCTGCCCTCAGGGGAGACAATTTATAGTAAGGGGGAACCATTTTTTGCAGGCCTTGATGGCCTATAAAAATAAGAATAAAGATAAATAAGCTTAAGTTTGAGTATTTATGCAAAGAGATTGAATATAAAACTTGAGAATGTTAATGAAGTTAACCTTTGCTCTTATTTGGAGAGGTAGGACCGTTGAGTTAGGACTCTTTTTGGCAGCCCACTATAATTTCTTAAAGGGACACAGAGAGGGTGTTTTTCTATCCACTGTAAAACCCAATGGAGAAAAAAAGACACGTGTGCCTGTATGTGTATGCATGGGCATAGCTACGTGTGTCTATGTGGCTTTATTTACTTTGGCTCGGTTCAAGTTTGCTAGTTAATACATACATATGTATGTGCCAGGAGCAATTCTTCCTCAATTTCCTAAAACTTCTATTAGCTCAAAATACAGCATTATAAATTCAGAAACATCAATAACCAGTTGACAAATGCAAAGTCTTATACACAGCTTCCTGCTCAACTTTTTAATTTCTCATACAGTGTGTGCCATAGTTGTTCCCTTAAGTTCCAACTGGAGGAGGCATAGGAGTTGGAAGGAAGAGTGAGATCCCCACTGGAGTAAAATTAGCCCACGAATATGGGAAAGAGAATTCCATCTCCAGACAAGCCCTCCCCTGTTATGCAATTCCAGGCTCTGATTTATGTAACAAACCTAGCAGAGTTGAGGTGTGGTGTCATGCAAGCACAGGCAAACAAAGGAAAGGTCAATTTCCCTATGGTTAACATTAAAGCTGTTCAGCCTACACACATAAGGTTTTGCGTTACAACTCCGTTACGGGCCGGTCTTAGAGTGTCTTGGGATGTTATATCATGTTGACCACAATATCTCGTAGCACATTATAAATGCCACCTTGTAGGAAAGATTTTTTTAAAGGCTGCAAAAAAGTTGAATTAGACCAACTTTTTTTTTCCATTTCCTTGTCTTATTTAGCATGCATGGACATTTTAAAGAAGGAAAAACAACCTGGACAGGGCAGTGGAAATGACATCAGATTTTTGGTATGTTATTTACCATGGGAAGGGGAGGCAATATGTGTCAAGAGTAGATTAGCCTGACTGACCTAGATGTTTGCCAAGTTTATAACCTGCATGTACTCCCATGGAGGATAAATACAGGCAGAGTAGATTACCAGTGGGGGTAATTTTAGACAGTTAGTGTCCTTACAATACTTTTCCTTGTAATATATCAATAATTCAGTGCATGAAGTAATGCAAGAGGTTATATAAGAAATGGTTCTTGCCATCAGACCCCATGCCTTTAAATGGAGGACTTTGTAATAGCCTCAAAGAAGAAGAAGCTTTATTCATTTGTCATTGTATGTATAGATTTAACCCATCCTATGGTATAAGAGCAGTTAGCAGCTGCAGCGCTCTAAGACTAACTCTAGTATATATTTTTTCCTACTGCCTTGCTCAGGGGCACATGCAGGAGTATTAACCCCAACATGCATGTCTTTTTGATGGTGGGAGGAAACCAGAGCGCATGGAGGAAATACACACACACACACACACACACACAGAGAGAATATGCAAACTCCACACAGAAAGGACCTGGGATGAGATTTGAACCCAGGACCCTCTTGCTGTGAGGTGACAGTGCTTACTCTTATTCCACTGTGCCACCAATTATATAAATGATGTTCAAAAGTGGTCATTAATGTTCACGGGAAAACTCTCAGAGAACTTGAAACCTCCCTAATTTCCTCAATAAATGATTTAAAGATATTTACTCATATTCTGAATTGGTTTAGGTGCAAATTTGCACAATATATTTTACTATGGAAGAAAAATAGTATTTAGTGTTGTTATGATACCAGAACTGGTGTACAGATGATTCCAAATAAATGTCAGTTTTCTCTCTTGAGACGCACACAAAGTTATTCATACCTGTAGCGTAAACAGAGCTCTGTCTTCACATCTTCCAGATGAAACTCTGCCCACGGGTCAGGCATGGCCCTAGCCTTCTCTATGGCCTTTTTCCATGCTGCCTGTCATTAGGAGGGAGAAAAAAAAGACACCTCATTGGTTGAAAGTAATACTTTTTGAATCGGCTTATGACTTGAAATCTGGAGTTGCTGCCCATGACTGAAGAGCATCAAGCTTAGAGAGAATGGAAAGTACATGGAGTGTCTGCTCAGATGATCACAGTCCCTTCAGTGGTTTTTGTTTATTGCTTTGTAGACAGCATGCAAACCATTGTAGCAGAAAGGGTGAGGTGGGAGAGTCAATGTTTTCAAGAGGGAAGACAAACATAACAAAAGAGAACATTCATGCCTGAATAAACAAAACATGAAGATGCCATGGTATCCTGGACCCCGTACCAATATTATATCCTTATATCCTCTACCAGTGCCATCTGCTGTATCTCATAACTCCTGAGCTTTATTTCATGACGTTTGGCATTTAAAATCAAAGAGCAATACACATACGTAATACAAACCCGATACCAGTAACTCAAGTACTGCTGATTCCACACCATGCTCCCTCTGACCTGATAGGTCACTCCTCCTAAAAGGATTCTAGGCATGTTTCTATTTCGAGCAAGCTATTCACATTGAAGATATCCGAGTGGATCCTGTCTGTTTGCACGTATGATTTGATATCCTTTTGCACATAAAGGCATTGGGTAGTGTGCATGTAGAAACTTCAATTCCGAGTCAAAAGAGCTTATCACAATTGAGTAGTGAAGTAACATCTCAATATAGTCAGTCTGCATGATCATTTTTTCCTCCCAAATTCTTTCCAGGTTAAACTGAAAATTAAATCCCAATGCTGCAACAGCCAAGATGGATTTCTCTTCCCAGGAATACTAACTCAGTTTTACTTCCCTCCAAAAAAAAGAGGTTAAAAAAGCAATTCAGTTTGCATGACTATGGTACAAAAAAGGACGTTAGTTTCCTTTCTGTGTAATAATAAGATTGTTAAAAACTAGTAGTGACTGGACTGTGACTATATCCATTTAAAGGCTGTTTTCCATGAGCTTACAAAAGCAGATGTTTTGACATTGGTTCGACGAAGAGCTGATGAAGTAATGAAAAATCTGTTTGCGCAGCCAATGGAGAAACTCCAGCTTGGCCGTCTGACCAATGTTGTAACTCCATCACTCACTCCTTGTCCAGCCAAAATGTTATAAAATTATTATCAATCAAGGTTTAGTTGCTGCAAATCAAGAAATTCCTCCGTTAAAGAATAAATGTAAAGGATAGGACAATGCATTGATTGGGAGAAATAATTAACTGGCTGAAAGGAGGTAAAAAATGTAAAAAGCCATAAAGTAAGGATGTTACAGAGGAACAGGAAACATACCAGCACAAGGAAGAAAAAATAGAATGCACGGGGTAGCCAGGGTGAGATTGAAACCGGAGGAGAAGGGGGGCAGAGGTGGTGATTATTGCAGAGGGAAGGGAGTTGAAGATACAATTTTTTTTGGCAACATACCCTTGCGTTCTCCGAAAATGAACCGACTGGCCATGGATGTGGCTCTGTATCTTTTTCAGTTTCTGTATCACTCTATGTAGAAAGTGAAGAAACGGACTGCTGTTTATCGACAAATAAAAAGTATATGTCAGGGTTAGAAAAACATTTACACATATTATTCATTGGCTAAACATTTTGCCGAACATGTGAGTACGAGTGATAAGAAGACTTTTCTTCCCACTGGTTTCCTGAGCGTCACCGGCTCGGATAAGGCATCATTTGTCCTCAACTGAACCACAATGCAACCCTGCCGCAAAGACAAAACATGCAAAGTGTGTGGTTTGTTTACATGTGATATGCTCATCGCGGAAGGTGGGGAATGCTCTCTGATGCATTCTCTGCCAGAAATCGTTAAGAGGCAGTTACACAGCAGTTATCTTTACCAACAGTACTTGTGTTGAAACACATACACACCAGACATCATTTCTTTTAAGGCAGAAAGGTATTCTCACTGTAATATTAAGAATTGGGTACTTTTTGTTGGATAGGTGCACCACATGCCCAAATACACCCAGTTTCTATCCAGTATTACTAAATCCAAAAGAGAGAATTTACTTTCTGACATTTTATTTTCAGCAGACAAGACCTTGCAGATTTTAGTATACCATTACCCGTCATCACTTATAAGACCAGAGAGCTAAAGCATAGTGGTTGCTCGAAAATAATTCTCACCCTGTACAAAAAGCTGGTCTTGGGGAGGGAGTTGGAGAGCTGCCTGGTGTGGACCCGATTCTTCACGTTGTCACAAATCTCTTTGGTAGGATCCTTAAAGATTGGATAGATGACGTAGTTATCATCATCATCATCATCACTGGCATTTGTTTCACTCAGAGATTTGGTGCGACTCCTTTGTTGAATGGAAGTCCGCTTGGTGCTGCCACACTCCTCCATGCTGAACATCAGGTCGTCCTCCATGTTATCCGTTCCTGTGGAGTCTGGGATGAGATGAAAAGTGGATGGTTACTCTAAAATTGGCTGGAGTGAGACCCATGAACACAAGGACCGGATTCAGACAGTCAATGCAATAAGCCATGGACCATTAATGTGCTACATTTTAGCATGCTAAGACTCATAAAACTGGGATATTACCAGAAAAGCAACATGAGTTTTACCAGAGGTGCTATCTACACAGCACATTGTAGATAGCCAGGTATAATGCTATATGAAAGACTGTTGATAAATAGGTCTTCTATGAGTCCAATCCCTACAAATACAAATACAATGTTGTGCACTCAAACAGCATAACACAGATGCAGTTAATTCTGAAAAGCAGAGAAGCCTTCAAAACGTGGAGATAAACGCACTGTTTGGATAAAAGATCACTGACAGTTGAAACTGTCAACTGCCAACAGGGCCAACCTAACCCAGTCTGTTTACGTGTCGGAAATCCATCACACACCGTCAGTGGAGATGAGGAAGTTAACATCACAATAGCTGTCAGACAAAGAATAGAGCCCCAACCTTACTTTTTTTCGTAGTCCTTGCAATCCTATTGTCACAACGTGCTGTCACAGAGGTCCCGATGCAGCCCCAGCAGCCAGCCGCAAACACACCATTTCTCAGGCTGCAAGTCGTAACAAACAAGCTTTGCGGGAGACGCAGGCAAAACAGCTTTATTCACCTTACTTACGTCTTCACTATTTAATGCTATCTCCGTCTCAGGCTACGAATTGCAACTCAACTTTCCGAAATCCTGTATCTCCCGAGTATCCCGTGGGTCCGTGAAAAACACTTGGCTGAACTGCAGGCTCATCCACCACAGTGACCACGTCCTTCTGCACGTATTGCTTGGTTCCTAGAGCCACGCCCCCAATCAAGCCCTATACCAGAGCCTGGCTCACTATAGGAGCGTAGAGGGAACAAAAATGTAAACTAACTTGCCCCAGATCTGTCATCTGGAGATCACAAAAAGAGCTTGCATCAAGACATGTCATTTGGAGGGTCCCACATGCAGGTTTGAAACCCACTAGATCGAGTGGAATAGGAACTAGGTGCAGTCTCCGACGTCCGTCTTTTTTATTAAAAAAAGTAAATCCAGTGGAAGCCTTTAAGGTTTTTTTGCAGTGAATTTACGTTATTTATAACATCAAATAACTACTTAGTAATGCTTAAACAGCACAAAAGAATTTTCATAACGTTTTATATGTAAAATAATATAAAACATATTAGCAGCGATCTGAGATGTGGTAGCGTGGCCGAGTGGTCTAAGGCGCTGGATTTAGGCTCCAGTCATTTCGATGGCGTGGGTTCGAATCCCACCGCTGCCAACAACCTTTTTTCCGGATTTGAGATGAAATGAAAATCCTTGGTGATCACTTAATTGCAAAACAAACAAAGGAGAATCCCACACGTGGTCAGCTTGCAACGGATAACACTCAGTCATGGACCGACAGGATAACGACTCAGTTCTTTCTGCAATCACAAGAGTTCATCTGAAAGAAGACTCCACCCTTTCTATTCCACTTCATCTCTAATGGAGCCACGGTCATCTCTGTTGAAATTATAGTTCATCTGGACCTAACGTTATCATACCTTCATCACTCTGCTTGTCAAGCGCCTTCAATTACATTTTTATGGTTGACAGGCGTTTCCACAAAATACATTTTCAAGTTAATCGTAATATATGCGTATGCGTCTTTTATATCGGGATTTCCCCGGTTTTTTCTCATTTTTTCCTGAGTGGTAAGGTACTTTTGGCATTTATTTACATGGACGTGACAGTGCGGTGCAACCATAATGAAGGCAGTAGCTTTCACGCAAATCTAAAATTGGAGGAAACCATGTGCGTTGTAGACTGTTTCCGTTTGGTGTGTTCTTCGTTCAATATCTGCAGAAGTGCTGTAATTTCGTCCTTGAACTAACCACTTGTCCATTATCCCTGCAAGTATAAGTGTTACACGTGGCAATGGCTCTGTGCATTTAATTCGAGCCTCTCACTGCAGCAGTGTACGATCTGTTTACGGCAAGCCGAGAAGGCTAAAAGACAGGGGCAAAGGGTGAAACGAAACTTTATTCATAATGCACAGACGAAACAAGCTATAGATCTGAAAAGAACTGTACACAGACGTCCGTGGTTCATTTCAAATGGATCTGAGAAATTTGGGTTGTTCGATTATGTACAAAAGCTGAATAATCATCCTGAGTGTCTTGATACATACTCAATAATCCAGGTATGGAAATCACAAAAAGAGGTGAATCAGTTCAACTAGATCAGAAGTTCTGATCCAGAAGTTCTGAGTGCGTAGAGATCTGAAAAGGACCGAGTGTGAAAAAATACCGTTATCTTAATACATGCTCAATAATCCAGGTAAAGGGATACCATTTTCGTCGATAAACCTTTTTATGATGCCCTAATGCTGAGATAGTGAGACGGATGTCTTATGACTCTGTTTACAAACTTCTATCAAGTCACCATGAGACGGACTTAAACACGACAGCGTCATCTTGTGGTGTATATTGCTATTGCATCTCCAAACCCTACATCGTGTATACAGCGACATTTAAACTGCTATTACAATTGTTTTTCATTAGCACAACCACGTGCTGTGAATTATATTAATCATCTTAAAAAAATATTAAAAAAATTCTTCAGAAACTATTCAGATCCATGGTTGGCTCTGTATTAACTTCCAATCTGAAAGTATGTCAATTATTTTCCGTGATCCTTCCAGGCCTCACTGGGCTCTGTTTCTTTCCTTGGAAAACTGACGGGCCACAAACTTTAGTTTCTGAATGGCGAGATGTGTATCTTCTTGGGATATTCCAAGATGCCATACAGCTCGCACTGAGCCTCCAACATGAGGGAACATCAGAACCTGTACCCCCTGTCCCAGTTCAGCTTCTTCTCCCTCCCCAACCTGAGCCATGAGGGCACAGAAGTCTGAAGGAGTCAGACTGGGGTCCTGTACACGGAAACGCAAGATGTTGGTCTCCACACCAGCCATGTCTACAGAGTACAGTGGAGGATCACAGTCCAAGATAGCTAGAAGAGGGAGAAACAACACAAGAAAAAAGTAACTCAAAGCTGAATTTAATGATAAGAACTACACTGAAAGTAGTCCTTTTTGTGGCACTGCTCAAATTTTGGCCGGTTCTAAGAATTGTCAAAAGAAGCTCAAATGAACAAGAGTTTGATAATGAACAAATGTCTTCTTTGTGTAACTGCTTTACTTTGGTCTGATACTAATGCTCCCTATCAACACTGAATGAACTTTGTGGCCTTTAGAATGGAAAGAGAAATACAGCCTAATGACCTTGAGCAAAGATTTTTGCATTGCGATGGTCCTCCTCCAGTCTCCCCACCATCTCTCCCAAGGACAATTTGCCGGCTGCTGCAAGGATTCCTGCCTGACGCATGCCCCCACCCAAGACTTTGCGACACCGCACTGCCTGGGATATGAATTCCCGTGGACCACCAAGCACAGTTCCCACAGGGGCTCCCAAACCCTGCAATACACACACGTTTGGTTCATACAATCAGAAATGCAGAGGAGCATTTGAGAGCTCTTCTACCATCATTACTGACAATAAGTCTCTCTCTCTCTCTCTCTCTCTCTCATATATATACACACACAGACACCAAAACACGTATCTTTGTAACGGGTGGGGGAGCCCTTAAACCAATAACGAGTTGAGTCTCACTGTGTGAGTGTGTGTTGCAGTCTCACCTTGGAGAGACATACGCT